>JANTQJ010000733.1:0-11203 GCA_032989685.1 Arthroderma sp. PD_2
CTTGTCAGCATAGTACAGGTCACTGCAGGTTCTTTGTTTTATGTGCTGAGCAACCACCACATTTTTAACGCTGTGCCACAGATTCCAAAACAAGCCCCGGAGTCCTCCCGCAAGCACCGTGCATGACGGGCGGATGCATACAATTGGATACTTGATGCTTGGTGTGGGGAGATTTTCATCGAGTACCCGGAGGAAAAGGCCGCGATCTTGATCTCCTCAACACCATGTCCACACCTACACAGGATAAAAGTAATAAAGGAAAAATGTTCGCATCGCCTTATTTTGGTGATTCGCATGTATGCTATGTTGGTTTCTGAGTGATTTTCTCATCTCTTTAACTCCAGTCGCTTTCATCTTCACTCTGGCCAATCAAATCTAGAACCTCCTTATATGGCTATACTAAGAAGATGCACGGAGTAAATCAACACTACCAGCATCTTTCGGGTTGGCGACAGGCCGCAAGCAATGAATGGACCGCTGCCACCACTGAAGATAAGTTGTTGAATGCTGGCTGGCAGGTGGCATACTTGAACCGCGACTGTCGCAACAGTACAATTGCGTCGTAGCCAATTCTGTCTAACCAGATCAGCAACCACACGCCTTCGCTAACTAGAAGATAGGTAGCTCCGTTGAAGAACCGCATTTGGACTTGAACGCGGGTTCCCTGGAGGACAGAGCAACAAGTAGTGATACACAGCTAGCCTGGGCGAGGTGTGTAGTGTAACTAAATGCACATATTGGCCGGAAGGGACAGCAACTTGCATGCAGACAAAGGGGAAAGCCTCCGACATGGACGGTCAGACCTTCAACCTTTGAACCAGTATAAGCGAGCTTCTCCTTGGATGTGAATATATAGATATAGACATCACCACTTGTATAAACTGATAGCCTTTGATTCTCAACATCATCCACAGTCATTTATTCAATCATTCATATCAAACAATCCAATCTACCAAGCCAGGCCAAGTGTTTCAAACACCAGAAAGCTCTCCTGTCAAGATGAAGCTCGGATACTCCATATTGGCAGCTCTCGCCGTCCTCGGCCAGACAGCCGTCGCTGGCGTTGCTGGCGCTGCTGCTGCCGCCAATGCCGCGGGTGACTTGCCCAAAGAGATCATTATAATCAACTTTATATGCACATGGCACTTTCAGTGCTATAAACAGGTATGAGCCTCCTTGTCTCTTATCTCCAAATGAAAAACTGGTGCATAACTACTAATTAATCATCGTCTTATGTAGTGTAGGAGTAAAGGATATGAATACGGAAAATGTGCCTCGCCTGGCCAAGCGAAGTGAGAGAAGCATCTTCCATAAAATGTCTTTTACAAGATCCTTTCAGCTAACATCTGTTTAGCATCTGCCACTGTTTCTAGGAAACTCCTATGCTTGGGAATCACTCTGCTAGAGAAATTGCTGCTTCGGAAGGAGTACTCCGTAGTGTCGAATGAAGTGGGTAGAGATGGATCTTTTTATCAAATCAAGAAGGTCGGTAATTGCTTTCAGATGCCGACTGAACCATCGACTTTGTTTCTTCTTTCCTGTTGAGCGAGTATGTCATGTCTGAAGATGTTGTCGGTAGTAGATTATCTAAAGTGCTCTTCCTTGTCCCCAAAGAGAGTCGACTACTCCACGTGATAAGTAAACAGGCAAGGTGGCCGAGCGGTCTAAGGCGCCAGATTAAGGCTAACCTTAATTAGAAATATTCAGCGGTGATCTTTCCACCAACAGATATTCTGGTTCTCTAACGAGAGCGTGGGTTCGAATCCCACCCTTGTCATTCCTTTTTTTCTTCTTTCTTTTTGCTTCATTACGTAAGCAATAACCAAGGCTCTTGAATCTCATGCAGAACGATCTTGGAACTTCATAGCTCACGCTTCAATTACAGACAGTGATTGCCAGCCTGAGAGATGCGTTCTGTACTGGGCGGCGCGTTGCGTCCCTATATATGCACCTCCTGTAAACGCGGGCTGCAGTCACAACGGAAGAGGTTTGCCTCTAGCGTTTCCCGGCAACCAGATATCTATGACATCGTGTGCGTTGGAGGGGGACCGGCCGGTCTAGCTCTGCTGGCGGCATTGAGTATGTTTGACTGTCTAATTTTGCTGCATTGTGATACTATATATCATAATTGACTAACCGGAGCCCTATAGGATCCTCCCCGATCACTTCTAAGCTTAAAGTTGCCCTCGTCGAAAGCCAGGATATCACCAAGGCTAAAAGCTGGAAACTCGACTCTGAACATTTTTCCAACCGTGTCAGCAGTCTTACGCCCTCGTCTGTTGCATTCCTGAAAAGTATCGGCGCATGGCAGCATGTTGACACCTCTCGGGTTCAGCCATACGAAGAGATGGAAGTGTGGGATGGAGTGACGGGATCGAATATTTCGTTCAACTGGCCACCTGGACTGGTTGATCATGACGCCTCGTCGAAGACAATTGCAACGATGACTGAGAATGCGAACCTGATACGTGGTCTCTTATCACGCATCGAGTCTCTTGGTGATGACGTTTCTATCTTCTCTTCGACGAAGGTCACATCCATCAACAATGGTACAGATATCGTGGATGGACCTGATCTTTCCTCGTGGCCGGTCCTCACTTTATCCCATTCATCTTCGACAGAAGGCGGCCCTGAGCTTCCTACTATCGCAGCCCGTCTTTTGGTTGGTGCAGATGGCATCAACAGCCCGGTTCGTTCATTCTCTGGCATATCTACGGATGGATGGGACTATGATCGACACGGCATAGTTGCTACCCTGAAGCTCTCTCCCTCAACACACTCCTCGCCCATGCCGGTGACGGCATATCAACGATTTCTCCCCGGAATTGGGGGTCCAGTCGCCATGCTACCCCTCCCCAATAACCACGCTACCCTCGTCTGGTCCACCACCGTCCAGAACGCCGCGTATCTAAAATCGCTATCCCCCAATGCATTCACGGCAATGGTGAATGCTGCTTTCCGCCTCTCCATAACAGACTTGAACTATATGTTCTCCTTACCATCCAGCCAAGCAGAAGCTTCAGAGACCCTTTACGATCATGGGGATGAACTATCCTGGCGACTCGAACATACCTCCGTCCCCTCATTTGTACCACCAGAAGTAGAGTCTGTCCACTCCAATACCGTTGCAGCTTTCCCACTACGATTCCGCCATGCATCCACTTACATCTCGCCTCGCGTGGCCCTCGTAGGGGATGCAGCTCACGTCATACATCCCCTTGGAGGTTTGGGTTTGAACTTAGGAGTTGGGGACGTCATCTCTCTCCATCATGCGATTGAATACGCTATTCAGCATGGAATGGATATAGGGGGGTTGTTAAGCTTAGAGCAATACGCTGCTGATAGATGGATCACTAATGCTAGCATTGGAGGTGCCTGTGATCTTCTACATAAGGCCTATAATGTCCCCGGCTACGGGCCGTTTGCGTGGGCCAGAGGTGTTGGGCTAGACACGGTAAATGGTTTGTCGGCACTGAAGGGGATGATAATGAAGCGGGCTTCGACTGCTTGACCTACTTCTTTGCTCTATACTGTTTTATTAATCTCTGGAGGTAGCTATATATCCCCACACTGTGTATCAACATTATCTTGTATTTTAAAATAAAGTGAAAAATATTAATTATCAAAAGAATTCAAAACTAGAATTATTTTTCTGTCGCTTTCGCGCATGGGTATGATGTAGAAGCACCTGATATAGGCGAGAGCAGTAGGGTAAGAGTGAAAAGCTATGCAACAGCTAGCGATGTTACAAGTGGTTTTGGTTCTGTATCGACTTAGGGTATCAGAATAAGACCTCTATTGCTAAAACATCTCGCCTTCTTACATGAGGATCCCGAGCAATCCTAACAACGATACTCCTCTTAGAAGTCCCAAAAAATGCATGCCCCTGAAAAAAAAAGGATATATTTAATTCTCCCGTTCTTACAAAAGGTCCTTTACCTTCCTCGCTATCTCCGCTGCTGCTGAATCCTCCGCTACAACCTCCACTGGCGCATCTGTATTGTTCTTCTTCCTCTCTAGCCCTTTCTTGATCTCTGCGGGAAGGGTGGCGATATCAATTAGCAAGCCTTCCTTCTCGGGGTGGCCGTCAGGAAGTCCCATTTCCTTGACACGGACTTGGCCTGCAGCTAGCTCATCTTCACCCAGTATTACAGCAAAGGGGACATTGTTGCTCTCAGCGGCTTTGAACTGCGCGGGAAGCTTAGGCTTTACTTTGTATGAAAATTCGGCCTGTTGACGAAGGTTAGACGGGGAACTACAATAGTATAAAAAGAGTGAGGTATGTTTACCTTGATGCCTGCCTCCCACAGTGACCTGCAGATTTGCATTCGCTCCTTCAACAAGCCTGTGAACCCTTTACCGCCGAATGCCATGACAAAGACATCCACTTCGCTACTTCGTAGAGCGTTGTTGTTGTTCTCGCGCTCCATACGGGCCTTGGTGATGGAGAAGATTCGGTCAACTCCAAACGAGATGCCTACACAGGGTATCTGGGCTTTTGGCGAGAACATGCCAACCAGGTCATCGTAGCGACCACCTGCAGCAACACTGCCAACGCCAACAGAGGGGTCGTTGGACCTATCCTCATCAGCGTCTAGCTTCTTCTTATCCTTCTTCGCTGAGCGTTGGAGGGCCTGTGCTTCTGGTGCAGAGGTGGCTGTGGCTGGCGCGGAGCCTTCGGTGATAACCTCGTAGATAACGCCAGTGTAGTAATCGAGACCACGCGCAAGGCTCATGTCAAAGGAGATCTTGTCAAGGATACCAAAGGCATCTAGGTAGTCCATTAGTAGAGTCATGTCGTCCAAGCCAGCTTTGGCGGATGCATTCGCCGTGAGCTTCTCGTCTGACAGCAGAGAGTCAAGGAGATCTCGTCCTCCTTTTCGAATAACATATGTTTGGATAGTATCAGCCACCTCGCCTTCAAGGCCCTTCTCGTCAACCATTTCCTTCCGGACATCTTCCCACGGCGATTTATCTAATTTATCCACTGCGCTGGAAATCGTCCGTATCTTGTCCTGTGGTACACCACACACTTCAAACACACCATCCAGTATTTTCCGGTGGTTGATCTTGATTGTATAATTGTAGTTTTAGCCCAGATCGTCAAAAACTTCTGTAACAATCTTCATAACCTCTGAATCCGGAACCATAGGGTCGAACTGTGCGCCCGCAATGTCGAAATCGCACTGATAAAACTCTCTCATTCTCCCCTTTGTCATTGCTGGCTGATCCCGTCTATAAACTTTGGCTAGGTGATACCGCTTTATACTGCGTACATCCGTGTTCATCGCCAGCCATCGCGCAAATGGGACTGTTAGGTCATATCGTAGCGAACATATCTCCCCACCCTGGTCTTGCAAATCGTATATCAGCTTCGAGTCCTCGCCGTACTTCCCCGCCAGGATCTCACGGAGCTCAAACACAGGCGTGTCGAGTGCCATGCCGCCGTGACGCTTGAAAACATTGGTAATCGTGCTGAATATGTAGTCGCGGAGAAGAGCGTCGGAGCCAGCCCAATCCTTAGTCCCCTTGGGGGTTTTGAGCGTGAAGGATGGTTTATTCTTGGGCGCCATGGTGTCTATCTGGCCAGGGGGGGTGGTGTCGTTGTGATAGCGGCGGAGGGAAGAGGGTGAGCAGCGTAGTGCGAGAAGGGAGGGGCAGTTGACGGAGTTTAGAGTTGAGATGGAGGGGAGCCGAATTGGCTGTTGGGCTCGAACGGACAGTCGAAGGCAGCCAAAAACCCGCGGAACACGCTGGCACGGCATTCAAAAAACTCGCTGGACAAAAATACAATGCAGAAAGTAGAATTGAGCGTTTAATCCCTTAATTTATAGGCCGTATCAACTTGACTCATTTTTTTTCGAGTCACAGAAGCATCAATAACGGATAATAGATTGTCCGACTGCCAAAAATTATATGGAAAAAAGAAATCTCCCTAGCGGGGAATCGAACCCCGGGCACGACTGTGAGAGAGTCGGATGTTACCTCTACACCACTAAGGATGATTTGATGTAGGTAGCCAGCCCTCACTGCATTATAGTGGCATCCTCCTAACCTTGAACGATACAGATAGGAGGGAGGTAATTTTGACAATTTGTTCTACGGAATGAAAGAGGAGTAAGAGTAAATGGATCTCTGGTGAGGGATACCAATTCATGGGGACGCTTTACGACCGGGCTTACCAAGGCCACGTAGGTATCAACTGGTAGTCTTCGTCCTCATCCTTCCCATCCCAGATTGACGAGAACAAAGTCTCACTTAGCTGGAAGAGGTAGGTTAGCAACGCCTACACCAGAAAACAGGGCCAGAAGATGAGTAGAGATCGCTTACCCATCCGTCTAAATCCTCCTCATTTTTGTCGTATTCCCTCAACACTGTATCTAGCGGGTCTGTGATATATTAGAGGATAATGACCACAAGGAAGCGATATACAGTGTTTGGAACTGGATAATTGATCTACCTGAAATACAGAATACCACTTTGGCGATTGCGACGTTGTGCCTCATATTCTCCAGGAACATTCTGGCAGAGTTTTCTGTCCCTATCTGGCCAACCATGAATCTCACACCTGTTGGTTGATAGAATCAGCAGATAGTACTACTAAGAGGGGATAGGTTAGAAAGGGAGATAGAAAAATTATAGACAAACGTACTCCCACGACGGTACCCAGCATTTTCGAGCATATCACCACACTCTAGGATCGCATCAGTAAACGTAGATTCCTGTTCGTTAGATGGTATACCATCGGTAAAAACAGAGACAAGAAGTGGCCTCCCAAGGCAACGAGACTCGAGCTTTCTATAAACCAGCGGCTGAAGGATCTTGGATTTCAAATGGGTGCCAATCTGACTATCACCCCTGGGGTCCCATAACATTGACTCAAGGATATTCTCAACCCTTTCAAGCGACAAATTTACCGAGTTATCTATATCTTGATTAATAAATCGTAGCGCAACACCTTCGTCCTTGGGGAGGAACCGTGTAGTAATCTTAGTAACTTGCTTAACGAGCTCCTTCTGGGAGTTCCAGCGATCCTCAAGCTTCATTGAGGAGCTATCATCTATTTATCTGTTAGAAAAGTCGAATGTTATGAGAATGTTTGGATTCTCATACCGCAATAGATAACCTGCTGGTATAATGATACCTTAAACAATTTAGGAAAGCCCTTGGGGCCGAGGGATGTACTCCGGGCATTCTCTGCGTCTGCGAATTTTTGTGCCACCTCATTTGTATATTTATTCTTTCCCGTGAAGAAGAGCTTGAGTACAGAGTCCTTGTTGACAGATTGATTAACGTTTTCGTCCAGAATCGCCTTCGCCAGATGTTCCCCTAGCGTGTTCCATTGATCATTTCTCGCCCATACCAGCTCAAAACTAGCTTTATATACCCTTGGTGGCGCGCGGTTAATAGACACTTTGGCTCTCAAATCAGAGGCCCTCGATACATATGCCCTTACATCGACAAGGATCTTTTCTCGTAGCGCATAGGATGCTCCTTTATACAGGAGTGAATCCCATTCGTGGCAAGAGACTTCCGATGGATCATGCGTCATAACCGACTTCACATGCGGATAAAGCAGTCGGCACTGTTTCCAGTTTATATCATCTGGAGTTGGAAAGGCCGCATTGAGATCTGTGATATAGGCCGAATGCCAGGCGTCAAACGATCGATCGGCCTTAAGCCACTCCTGCATAGCTAGCTGTACTAGTCTGGACATGTTGAAATCTCCTACACTCGAATCACTCGAGATAAATGAGAGATCGAATAACATCTGTAGACCATAAGTAAACCACTTCTCCAGCTTAGGTATTCGTGAGACCCCGAGGAAATCCTCAGCACAAATTTCACTTCGACGGCGAACTAGAGCTCTAGGAATGTTATGTGGATCGAAAAAGCTCATATATGATAGTATTTCTGCTGCCGATGGTCTTATTTCCTGCATATTTTCAAATGACCTTTGCCACGTACGCATAATGGACTCGTGAACCCCCCAACCCCAGGGGTAGTCCTCCTTTTTATATTCAAAAATCTTCAGCTTGTTAGCGTCATTACTCCCTCGAAGCGTTTCGAGGAGCTCCGATATCGAAAAGTGTGGCCCCTTCCGCCTGAGATGGGCTGCTGCTTGAACAATAGCAAGAGGTATAAAGTCAAGTGCTTTTATCAGCTCAATAGCATCTTCCCTATTTTCTTGTATACCAAGGGCTCCGTTGACGAGCGTAAGTGCATCCTTTTCGTCCATTGGTCCAACTTCAATCAAGTCAGCCTGGGTGATAACAGATAATGCTATGTCCTTGCTCTGTGTTGTCATGATAATGGAGCTATTAGAATGGCGAGGAGGATCTCTTTTGAATGCACTCTCTGACAGGACGTTAAAGAATACACTGAGGTAATCAATATTATTAGTACCATCAAGAATGAGAATCCACTTTCGTTCTTGATTGCTGAGCCAGCGATAAACGAGTGTCAATATATCAGTCCTAGGGTCGTTCCGGCCAGTTATCTTGACTCGGTCTGCAATTTCCCTATAGCTCTTCTCAATCGATATAGCACTGAATGCAGAGATCCAAAAAACCCATGTTTCTGGTGACTGCTCTCGGATTTGACACGAGTATTCAATCGCCAGTTGTGACTTCCTTCTAGAAAGTTAGTAATAGCTAAAGGGCACATAGAGAGTATTCTTGACCTACCCGACGCCGCCTGGACCGACAAGTGCTATAAAAGACGCTGCTGGTGAGCACTTCTCGTGAATCTGATCAAGTAGTGATTTGCGACCGACAAAGTTAGTGTTACGAGGAAAAGGGACGGTGGATAATGGACTCGGTGGTGTTTCTGGTCGTTCTTACGTTGGGGCCGTTGTTAGCACGGCACAGAGCGATTCCCAGGTACGGACTTACCTAACACATGGGACTCTTCTGTAACATAGTGAAGGTTTTGCATTTGTGGGTGATTTCTGAGGGCATCAAGAATAGGATCAGTATAGATATCTGATTCGGGCTTCTGCCGCCGTGTTTCCTCGACGATAGTCGACCAGGCCTGATCATCTGCCTCAGGAGGCTGATCATACCCCAAGGCAAACGTCTCCATACGAAAGGGGGGTGATCCAATGGGAGGCGAAGAAAGCTCGCTCAAATTAGAGTGCTCCTCGGAATGATCTAGTTGGGATCCCTGGGGGCTCTCCATAGGGACCATGCTGCCACCCTCGCTATCGCAGTCTACCTCTTCATTTTGTATGCCTATTAGCCGTATTGATAGAATCATCAGATTCTGCAAGTGCTCGACTATATGATTTACCATCGCTGTTGGCACGGGGGCAGTCTCATCAGAGTGGTCATCCAGTGATTCCATGCCTTTGGGTATAAAGTAACAGAGCGGGCAGATATTTGGCTTTCGAGGTACATCGATAGTGGATTTCTCAATAAAATCTGTGGCGCTATTATCGTTGAGACCGTCCCAAATATCTCCATGTAGTGCTCGCACATGGCCGCAAAGATGGCCAGGAGTTGAGAAAAGGACCTCAGACTGATGCATGGGGTCTTTGGGCCGAACTATGGGGTTTTCAGGCCAATCCTCGCACTCTAAATTACACCTCCACATCAGTTGCCAATGGATATACTGGCTCCAATTTCTGTGATGTTGCAACATGTGGTCCTTCCACATTTTAATAGATGAAAATGTTGGGACTATCTCAGCGCAGTCTTCTGAGAGACAAAAGAACGGCTCCAAGTCTTTGAGATAATGCTCCCTGAACAACAGATTAACGCAAGGCTCCGCCAATTTTTATGGGTCCAAAAGGTTGAAGGCTGATGTCTGAAGACTATAGATATTTAACTTACCTCCCTAAGGAACTCCAGCGCCCATCTTTGACAAGATTTTGACGGATGTTGGAGAAGCACCATCGACATTGGGCTTCTCCATTGCCATCAAAGTGTGGTACTGGTGGTTCAGGTGTTCTTTGGAGTATAACCGTAGTGCCCATTCGAGACCTAGGGGCTTGGGGTTCGTTAAGCTTCCTGTGAAACTTGTCTAGGTAGAGAGACGTAGGCGCTATCGTGGGCGGCACTATATACTGGGTTTCTGCTATGTTAAATGACTGGCTGGTGGTATCGATCCTTTGTGCATACTGTAGGTTATCGACATTGGGGCGGCTGCCCGAAGGAGCTAGGGAGTCGTCTGTTGCAAGATTTGGGGCATGCCTTCGAATATCCTTCTTCAACGCATTGTGCCTGGATGCTCTCAAAAGGAGGCGCGAATGGCGGTCCACCATGTTTCTACTTAGTTGAGTAATAAGACTCTCAGGGGCATTGGGGTATAGTGTTTCGAGTGCTAGAAATGTCAAGGCTTCAAAGGAGCTTAGGTCCTGATGCTCAGAGGCGAACCTTCTAGCCCGTACAATCTCAGTCGTCCTGGATGATTGCCGGATGGCCATACCGACCTGACCGAGCTCTACGAGGGATTCGTCAATCGCGTCAAGACAAAGGGCCATGAGAGATTGCAAATCATCAATATCCATAACATCCTCTGCATTCTTCGGCCCTGGAGCCGGGTCTACTCGCTGAGGCGGCACATAGCTTGATCCATTACTTTTCTGGCATACCTTTACTAGTAGCATTTAGATGAGCTGCTAGTAGTGGGAGTATGGGAGGAGACATCCTTACATTCTGTAAGATTTCGTTTGAGGATGAGCAACAGGCGGAGTACGATATCTCGAATCTCGGGCTGGTGAATTAGGCGGTAGTCCAGGTTTCCTTTTCGCTCTGCAAAGACGCCGAGATATTCCCACCACGCGTTGAATCGCCGTTCATAGTCTTCCATACGTACTTTCGTCGACTCGTCTACTTTTGAATAGAACAGGCATTCCCGTATGAGATCGTCACAGTCCCACGCGAGTGAGAAAATGGGTTCTTTGGTCCCTGCCTCCTTGATACCTCCACTAGACCCTGCGTCGACCATTTTTGTATCCGCCATTTTAGTATTTATCTTCACAAGTTGATACGCTTGCTCGTAGAACGATTAAACATCTATTTAGAGGTCCATCGTCGTCGTGAGGGGTTGCAGGGGGACTAGCCTCGTAAATGCTCATGATTCCATCATGCTGATTCAGTGCCGTGATTGGTGATTTTTCTGCGCTGCATACGCGCTGCAGCACCCCCAACATGCTCCGTTCCTCTCTGTGGGAGCGTACCGCTAGCAACTCGAGATTATA
>JANTQJ010000734.1:0-11181 GCA_032989685.1 Arthroderma sp. PD_2
AACTATATTTAGTTATTCAAGGTCGTATTTTCTAGCTGAATAAAGTTGTGCATATACTCGCCGAAGGAGCATGGAGTAGAGGACCGGGGGCGTGAGGGATAGGCAAAGAATTCTCTTGCTTTCCCATCTACGGCACACCATTTCACATTTACTGCACCCGGTGTTCAAGGCAGACTTGAAAACCCCCTTCTAGGGCATTTGAGCGATATTAATACAATTTTGAAATGAGTTTGGACATATTCCCATTCCAGCCGTGTCGGCCATCCATGTACATACATGTATAATATATTCAATAATACCATGGATCACACTCATGGTGTTGGGAAGTATCACATGTTCCTTGAGAAAGAAGTATTGGATGCGGACCTGTAGCCTGAGAGAGTTATGGGGGTGGTCTTGCGACCCCTATAACTGCAGACACCGAATAATAGTATGGAATAACCTAGATCAGTACCCTTCTGTTTTGTAGAGCAGCATATCAGCAAAGACATAACCTCCCAGGCGCACGGTCTGGACATGCGCGACATCGCGTAATTTACACTAATCGGATCGCAGTTTCATCCTAACGTTAATCGGCTTTTTCTCAACAAGGAGAAAGGTCCTCAGCTCTTCCCATCTAAGTTTCTTTCCTTCCGGCACCTTAAACTCGAAAGCCCAGATCAATCTTGCGAGAATAAGTCTCAGCTCTGCCCAAGCAATGTGCTGGCCGATACACTCTCTTGGCCCCACGCTGAACGGCTGGACGGCACTTCGCTGGTCATTGAAGTATGGGGATTTGGGGTTGGTGCTAGCTTCCGGGAGCCAGCGTTCAGGAATAAAAGTGGTTGCTGAGTGGAAGTTTGATGGATCACGGTTGATAGTATATGCTTGAATACTTACTGCGGTCTGATAGGGAGAATGGGGATATTAGCTCTTTTCCGCTTCAATGTCAGAAAGGAGATATTTAGGCGAATGCGCATGAACTTACACCCTCAGGTAGCCAGGTCCCACATACAGTATCACCTCCGGACGGGATCACTCTTGGAAGCACCCACGGGACAGGAGGACAGAGCCGTAATCCTTCCCATAGGACGGCGTTGAGGTATTGAAGGCCTTGTAGAGCCTCTAACTTCATTTCACTTTCACTCGTGAATGCACTGCGCACCTCTTCAGTGAGCTTAGCAAGTATATCTGGGTGAGCCACAAGGTGATTCATGGTACCACTGAGCGTGCTTGCCGTAGTTTCGCTTCCAGCAGTCGTCATCACCATAAATGTTGCGTATACCTCTCCCAATGGCATCTTTGTACCTCCGTCCCCGCCTACAACATGCGACATAAAGTCAGGGCGGTCGAGTTCCCAGCTGAGACGGCGGTCCACCTTATCGGCAATTTGCTGGAAGTGGTCCCTTTGCACCTTCTTGAGAGATTCGGGGATACATTTCATAAGCAGGAAGGTTACCAGTGGAAAGAATTTAGCCGCTGAAATGAACGAGGCGGCCTTGACACTGTTGAAAATCAGGGAAATCCACGGATGGTATCTCGAGTTCTGGAGACAGTCAAACGACTCTCCAAAGCCTAGTTCTCCGAATATATCGAAGGTGGTGAAGTTGAACCAGGGGGCAATATCAAATTCTACCCAATTTTGACCGCCCTTTGCCTCGCTTGCCTTGTCATGCATCCGTTCGATAAGTAGATTGACATATTTCTGTATCAGGGGCTCCTGAGCCTTGAGTGCACGCGTCGTGAAACCGGGAGACAATATTTTTCGTATACGAGCATGGTCTCCCGTCTCGATGGCACTGAGAATCGAGTTTGGCTGGCCGCTCTGCCGTGACCACCAGACAGGATCTTTCAGAAACGGTCGATGGCCCTGGCGGACTCGAAAGATATCATTGAATGCCTCTCCCTGGGCAAAGGTGACTTCATCCGGCGCAGTGCGTATAACAGGCCCATACACCTGGTGAAGTCTTTGAAAGTCGTGTACAATAGTTCCCTGGATGAGCGCCCGGCAGTACGGGAGACGAGTAGCTGCCCATATCCGGGGCCCAGGGACTTTGGCTAATGGATGGAAATACAAGTTGTAGATGATCTTGCAAATAGGATACTATGCGTATATTTCGTCAGTTTGAAGTTTGAAATATCTATTATTTAGAATAGTTTCAACTGTACCGCCAGCAACAACACCGCCGCCACCACAACGCCGCGCATCTCCAACAAGACCATGACGGAACAGAGAACAAAGCACACGGGAGAGATTAGCGAAGAAAAGAAACTGAGAACGGCGCTGGCCTTCTTGTTTAATCTTCGACTTCTCAAGCTGTCGTCAAATACTGCGAGCCCCGGCTGCTTCGTGTTCGCAAGCCAAATGTTTACGGCGCTGGACGGAACGTTTAAGCTCCCCGGCAGCCCGTATAACAATCCTTACAATAACACACACGGATTATTTAACGTGATGGTATTGACGAGCGATGGTCAGCTGTTTTGGAACCAACTTGCGAGACGCTGGACGCTGGACGCTGGTTCGTGGTACAGTTAGGCCACCGCGAACGTACTGCAGTCACACTTTCTTTGATGCTGGACACAAAGGCCAGAAAGAGATACAAACTCGCATCTACAAATGGGAAAAGGGACGAAGAAGATGATCTCCAGTCTAGCCTTCTAGTCGCAAATCTCTTTCCTCCAAGGCTGGCCTAAGCATATCACAAGGCTCGCAGAGGGAGAGATATCAGCTTCAACCTTGCACCACACCCAGCAACGGCCTTGTCATGGTGCTACGAGGCTGAAGTGGCTGACAGAGTGTCCCACATCGCCGGCCTTCGCTCCGGCTCTCCAGGCGTTATGTTTGGCCTGATCTTCAGAGTTTCCCAGGATGCAAGTCAAAGAAGTTAGTTGAACCTGGCCCCAGGCTGGATGAGGAATATAAGCAAATCACCAGCTCTGGAATACGGACTTCGCCCCATCGGCCGCCCTCCACCTGTCAGTGCATGGAGATGATGTGTGTGGGTAACAGACTCTCTGATTGAAGGTGACCGCATAATTGTACTTGGAAGAGCACTGAAGGAGGTGGAAGGCCGGGGCCCTAGGCGTTGCTCTGCCGCCCCAATGTCCGTTTTTAGCAAAGATGGGGCTGCACTCGATGTTTCTGTATGTTGAATACACTGCTCGGTCCGACGAACCAGAGGAACCCTTCAACTTTCGTTTTGCCAATTCTGCACAGGTCGAGAGCTTGGGGGACCATGCAGGGAATCCGGTCATCGTTGCACGGCGTGCTCCTGATCTCCTCATTTATCCGGTAACTTTTGGCATGACCTGCAGTTGGCCAAAGGCGTTAGGGTAGTATAATACTCTGCCTCTGCAGGTCTGGTCTCTGACCTTCTTCTGCTCTCTCTAGTCTTCTTCATGTCCATGTCGCCCTACGTTTCCTCATCCTACAAGACTCAGCTCAGTCCTTCCGGCCAGTTTCAATCTATACCAGACTGAGCTTCAGGCTCACGACGTTATGGCTACTCAGTGGTTAGGGGCTATCCCTCCTCCTCCTGGAGTTACGCCCAACATCATCGACCCCCCAAGTCAGATGAATGGCAATATCGCTCTCCATACGGTATGCCTTACACTGGCTACGAGTGCAGTTGCGATGCGGATATACACCCGTACCTTCGTCACTCGCACTAAGATGGGGGTAGATGACTGTAAGTGGTTTCCCTCTAAAATGGCGCGATCGTTGGTCTAAACTAATGCGATCGATTTATAGATTTCTGTCTCGCTTCATTTGTATGCATACATACCTGATCTCCTTTTTTGATCACAGGCTAAGACATTGATATAGGTTCTGACTGTCGCTTTTTCGGCGCTGATGATAAAATGTAAGTCTGGCCGCTCCTCGCTCTATAGAGATCCCTCACTGACCCAATCTACTAGCTTATACACTGGGTATCGGGCGCCATTTATGGGACACTCCACCACTCTGGGTCACAGACGCCTTGAAGGTACGCAACATAGTTGACTCGTCGACTGATATCAAGGAGCTTGCCGCCTAACACATCATAGTATTTCACCTTTGCGCAATACGTCTACTTGATCCTCACCGCGACGATCAAACTCACCTTCCTCTTCTTCTACCGCCGTGTCTTCTCACCGCAGACCCTGTCAAACATCCTCATCACCTTTGGTATCGTTTTCGTTACGGTCGCTCATGTCGCGATTCTCTTCGCAACGGTCTTCTCTTGCAACCCCGTTGCACGCGCATGGGACGCAACCCGCCCTGGCCATTGCATCAATCCCACCATTCTTCCATACTTATCTGGCGGCCTTAGCTCAGCAACGGATCTTTACGTCCTTATCCTACCAATTTACCCCGTGTGGAACTTGAACATGAACATTCGTCGCAAGATTAAGCTTCTTGGTGTTTTTGGCCTTGGTATCTTGTATGTACAGCCTACCATCGGTCGCTGCCGTCATTTTAATTCTAACATTTACTCTACCCAGCGCTGTTGCTGCTAGTTTGATTCGACTCGGGGAGACCCCCGTCCTACAGAGTAGTCCTGATGCTACTTGGAATATATCTCGATTGGCTGTCTGGGCGTAAGTCATACCTCCTAGATGTCTACTGAATGCTAAATTATATCTAACAACCTGCATAGCGTCATCGAAGCAAATATTGGAATCCTCTGCGGGTGCCTATTGCTTCTTCCCGCTTTCCTTGATCGTCACTGGCCTAAGGGCCTCACATCCTCCGTTAAGGGGTTGTTCTCTACCTCGAGCAGCCGGCGATTCGAAAAGGGTGGCAGCTCGGACGGAACTTCCAAGCAATACCCATGGCCCAGTTCTAATCATAGCCACAAAGTTTCAGTGTCTACCACGTCAAAGGGGAACAGTTATCTCGAGCTAAACCCCTCAGCCAGTGGGCATAGTGCTGTTTAGAACAGGTCTATGTATGGGTTGATCTCGTTCTTTACCTTTCGACAAAATATGGTGCGGTGAGCTTGGATTTGTACATATTATGTTTCCGGGGTAGCTTTTGTTCTTCTTCTTTTACTGATAGGAATTAAGCTATCACTATAGTTTACCACTTTGCATAATCTTGAACTTCTCTTCTAGACTTCTCCTTAGACCTCTCCCTACATATAACCCTAGTTCTGTCCTTAGACTTATCCTTGAGACTTAACTCTAAAACCTATCCTTCGACCTCTCTAGGCCAAAGGGATAAAGGAGACGACTACTCAGGCTTACATAGCCCTACATATTCTCCTGATCGATTCGGGTGTTAATATACTGCCGCTAGGAGAAGAGAGGCTCAAGGGGTTAAAGTGAGGAGGATATATTCTCTTCAATGCGAGGCCTCCAACGAAGGAAATGAAAGATAGGCTTGATATAATTTTGACTGGCAATCTTAAGGGATAATTTAAGTGGCATAGAGGGCCCCATACTCAGTGAACCACCAACGCAAAAACTCCGAGCTAGAGTTGGTAGGAACATATCCCTATCATACAATCAATTCAAGCTTAGAAAGCCTCCATCGGTCATTTCGTTCACATCATCCTGTATGAGACTGATCGGGGTCATGTATGAGACATATTGCGCTGGATGGCTGTCCCTTGCGAAAAGCAATCCGACAAATTCTCCTTTAGAGTTGGTTACTGCTGAACCAGTGTCCCCTGGCTCTGAAAAATAGCCGTCATATGAGATAATTTCCATTTCATACGAGTTGCTCCCGGTAGGCCATATTACTTCTCTATCCAATTTATTGACCTCTCCCGAGGTTGTCTTCGACGTACGGCCAAACTTGGCTACCCAATCTCCAAACTTAGCCTGACCAAAAGCCCTTACTTTGGTGTCAGAATTCACAAAGTAGGCGCTGCCATGAGGGAGACTGAAACGATCGAAGGCAGACCTTGGGGGAGGTTTGTTGGCGGTAAAAGTGGTGGGACTCTCGATGAGCGCCCAATTTACCTTGCTATTACCCCTCCTTCGGCGGCCGGAGGCGAGGATCACTTTTCCAATTCCAGGATTGGCCATTCGAGCCGACAGGATATTATATTGCGTGGTCACCGCAGGCTCGTTAGGGTAATTCTTATAGAGTTCACTCAGGTCCTTCATTGTATATGCAACATCGCAGGCCGCGGGATATTCGACCGTGACGTGCCCACGAGGATCATTGGGGATCACTCCATTTCTGTCGGTATGCGTAGAAGTAGCATCATCCATTGGCCTGACGACATGATAGCAAGTTATGGCGCAACGAGTGCGGATGTTTCTATGGGGAATGTTCAGCCAAACCCATCCGCCCAGGGAGCCCGCGTCCTTGTTGTTCCCCTGAATGCTGATAGAGGCGCCGTTTAGGGGGGTTTCAGTGACATTTTGGAGAAACTTGGGGTGCCCACCACCCCGTGGGAATGATATCTGTCCAGGGAGAAATTCAAGGTGTATGGTAGCTGGCACTTGTTCGAGAATGGCTAAGATGCGGTCCTCTGCCTCTTTAAAGTTGCAGGAAGTGCCAGGGTAACAAAACACAATTATGGTAGTTTTGCCGAGAGTATCCCGGGATGCCCCATGGGGTACTCTGGTGTGATAAGCTATCGAGGAGCACGAACCGCTCATGTACTCATGCACGGTCTTTGATACTTCACCTTTTAATCGTTGGAGGGATTGGACCAGGAAAGGGTCGTTGGGTAAAACACGGGAGACATCGTTGTACATGCGATATTTATTTCGAATCTCGACTTGTGTCTGTCCCTTAAAGTCGAGTGGAAGCATCCGCATGAAAACAGAGAGCACCTCTTTCGAGGCGTCTTTCCAACTGGTCGTATCGCTGTCGTCGGATTCAATCGAAATAGTATGTATCGGGCTATCATGGGGCTCTTGGCGCCAGTCGTCAATACGCGCCAGCAGAAACGAGATACTGTGCGCTGCAAGTACTCTAACCACTTCTGACCGTACCCTAGTTTGGAAAAGTTCTTCCAGCTGTGGGCTGCTGTTTCGGAGGATGACAGGCCAGGCCATTGGTAAGCCGGTGGCCACAACCCTGAAGCGGTCTTTCTGCGCAGCCCATGCTTCTATTGTAACGGATGCTTCCGATGCTATCATTCGCGGTGGTCTATTAGCTACCATCTGGTTGGGGATAGAGGCAGACTTACAGCTCCCATACCCGGAATCGTCGTACATATTGTTTTCTCTTCGCGAGCCCACCATGATTGCGGTGGCTTAAAATGTGTGCGTAGTTTGTCGGAAGGACGATCTCTAGAGGCTGAAGGAAACTTGGAGCCTTCTTCAAGGAAGAAGTAAGGGAGAAAGATGAAGATTAAATAAGAGAAAAGGTGGAGGGCAAATTAAGAAAACTATTTCCTCAGTGACCCTGTCTGACATCATTCACTTCGAGATGACTCTTATACGCGGCAGTTTCCATGGTTCCGGCAGCGGTTGGAACCTACCACCGGCACTCCTCTTACCCTTCCAGGCGGCCTTAGTAAGTGGTGGTATCCTTGGGGCTATGATATCAATAAGTCATCCTTAAAGGTTGCCTTTAGAATGTCCTCAGACCTAAAAAGCTTTCTACTCTGTACTATATCGCAATATAGTATACAATAGGCGTGATAAATATGCGAAGGAGCAAAAAGTTGAAGTCGAAGTTGGAGAGCCGGAAAAAGAATGTTCCGGCGCCTAAGAAGAAATTCAGCCCTGAAAGGGAAAAAGTCGATCTCAACGGCCTTTAAGATGAACACATAAGAACAAGGATAAACTGACTCGCCAGCCACGAGAGGTGCGCCTCGGAACGATGGGAAACAGGTGCGTACTCATTCATCCGCAAACAGCCATCCTGAAGCTCACTGACACCGTCCGCTGTAACGCTGCTTTGGCTGGTCGTCCCGCTAGCAATTGTTTGTCTATGCAGGGGACTGACTCGACTCCATACGAAACCGCCAGGAGACATGCCTTTACGAAGATGTTTGTTATTGGAGACAAGTCATGTCCAAAAAAAGAACAGGAGAGACACCGCTCGCAGAGCTCGAATGGAAGTAGAGCGTTTGTCTCGGATGAAGCACTGTGGAGCCAATAAGAAGCTTTCGCCATCCATCAAAAATCGTTCAATTCTCGTATTTTCAGGGACTAAGGGTCGGGGGCACGATTCGATCGTGGAGGAACCAAGAGGATTCGCCTTCGTTTCCACTGTCAGCGAATTCCTCCAGTGACGTGGCAGCGGAAGATGCGAGGGATTGCGATCTATCTACCGTGTCTTACCTCCGTAAGGTTTGGGCGCTTGGAAATGCAACCTGAAATAGAATAACAAGAGAACGTTATATTGTCCTCCAGGATGTAACTCTGGAGGCGTAACTGACTATAAAAGGGAGAGCAGGTCTCGCCTCCCGGCTTCATTTTCTCATCAATTTCTAAATTCTCAATTCTCTCACTCAATCTACAAAGACCCTCCACCATCTGAAGATACTTCTACTTTTATACCATTTATCCATCTCAAAGTCAAACAAGCTATACACAATGCATTTCACCAGCTGCCTCTTCATATCGGCCCTCGCCATGGTTGCCAATGTTGCAACTGCCTCTCCAACTCTCAATGAGCTCAGTCGTCCAGCGCTCAAGGACTCGACCATCCTTCGCTCAACGGTGTTCTGCCCCGACTGCCCAGAGGGAAACTGTTACAAGTGCACTCTCGGCCACAACGACACCGTCATTGCCAACACCGGCGGCATGGCCTATCTCCGCTCTCTCGTCGGCTTCCAACTGCCAGTCCCAGCTAAGAAAGTCAAGAAATGCACCGTCCAGTTCCCAGCTTTCACCAAACGAATCCAAACCGCAATTAACGTGACTGTCTCCCAAGCTTTGTCCTCGGACTGGAACGAAGATACCGTCTCTGGAGACACTGCTCCTGAATCCGGAGAGGTTTTCAGCTCCCTCCAGGTCGAGGCGTTGAATAACATGGGACCCCTCGACGTCACCAAGGCATGCAAGGCGGCTTCTGATAACGGCGACTTCTCAATCTATGTTGGTACGCAGTTTGGCCAAATTGAGATCTGGTCCAAGGATTCTGGCAACCCAGCCATTCTCCACACTTACTACAAGTGATCCTACTCTTTGTCTTTCTGTTGTCTAGTTTCGTTTCTTGCTTTATGACTGTACAACGAATTTTCAGGGACACGCGGGGCCGGAGGTGAATATAGAAGTCGACAGCAAACTGCATTAATATATAATACTACGCATCAAATTCATCGAAATTCCACCTTATCAGTTCATGGATTGTAGTGCTGGTTCCACTTTTTAACAGTAGGCTGTGCTCAACTATGAGACACGGCATATTCCTGCAGAGTTAGAATCGAAGAAAAGTAAAGGAACCGGCGGAATGAGACACACTTCGTATAAATAGACGTTTCGATGTCAATGAAATAGAGCTACGTCATAATAAAGAGTAGAAACTAAGCAGTTCAATTCATCAACAGTAGATAGCAATCGACGCCTCCAGTTCGCACTCGTATATGCACGTACCTCTGAATCGCCTATTTACAATTTGTAACGTCCATCTGTGTAACACGGACAGTAGTTACCAGACAGCAGAAGGATCAGTGAGAGCAAAAGAAAAGAAAAAAAGACTTAGCCGCTCAAAGATTAAAAGGGGGATAAAGACGTAGGAAATAGTAAAATTAACAATCTTGCTTGATAAAACAACAAAACGCCAACTTATCCGGGAGTCTTGCGACGGAAACAACTCGTATCTCTATAATATGACAATGTGGTTATTTGACTTGATTGACAAAAAAAACCACCTACCTCGCGGAAGTGATGAATGGACGTTGTTAGAAATCAATGAGGTTCGGAGATTAATCAAAGCCTGCATATAGATCGACAACTATATTTATCCCTGCAATGACGATTTCCGCTCCAATTAAAATAATCACTAACTCATAAGTTAGATTTAGGCGTCTAAAAAAGCAAGGCAACATGAAAGGAAGACTTACCGATCCATTCAAGGTACTCCCCGTGTCTATGGCTTGATTGGTCTTTGAGAACAGCAAGTAGATCGGCAATAACATCTAACCGCTCGGTGAGCAACCCCACACGCTGGTTCATTTCCAGATAACTTCGAACAGCCTGATAAATCGGATCAAGTCGAGGTTCCGTCCACATAAGTTCAGGGCTATCAAGGACAGACCCCTGGAGATGAATATTTATGCGAAGTATAAAAAGCTCACCGATCTGCATGTTTATCTGTCTCCGCGTAAGGTTCACTCCACCCGTCTGAGCGATCTGTGATGGTAACGGCGATGTGGCCGTGATAGTCTCACTGACCAGGTCCTCAAAAAGTGAGGTTTTGACGGACTGTGATAGCGCATGCGAGATGGCCAGTTTGGTCATGTAACTTCGCGGGTCGCGTAATGATATGAAATCGTTATATATTCGAGCTTGATAGTCACGGGTGTAGTAAAAGTTGAAGTTCTCAACTTGCATATCCTCTGCACTAAGCACGGAATTTGCAAACCTAGACACTTCGTTTAAGAATCGGGTTTCTTGTTCGACAGTCATACCCCATATTACTACAGTGCCGTAGTCAAACAAGAACACTTCCGGTGTATCGATTGCTGTGTCTAAAATGAGGGGTTCGTCAGGTAGAGGTGCTGCTATCAGTGCGTGAGGTGATGCCGGGGGAGAGAAAGATTGCAGATGGTCGTCATTGTCCATACGCATATCAAGAAGATTCTCTCTTTCTTGATTCTTGTGGCTTTCGACCTCTAGTTCGCTATCTGAGAATCCGCGGTCAAGTTGAGACCGTGGGTCATCGCTTGGTATTAGCGAGGTCTGGGCGATGCCATCACTTCGTCGACGCGAAATTTTCATCTCATCGTCGTAGCGGTAGGGTGAATAGACGCACTCGTCGAAAAGTTTCGGATTTGTGCCTCTTGTCGCCGCTCTCGACTTCATAAACCTAATCACACTCTCTAACTTGTATGAGTTGGCCGTGCAGTATGCCGTAACTCTAGGAAGACGTTCCCTATCTCCTTTACCCAGTCTCGCAGCATCTCTCCTTGCCGTCGGCTCCTTGATCCTTGTTATCTGAGAGTAGACGTCTCTTGGAATCTCGTCGTCGACCCATACATCGTCTTCGCCGGTGACAGGGTTCGGCAGAAGCTTGAGCTTCTGGGTAGTTTTCGTCGTTCTCTGGGGGCCAATTTTCGGTAGTGTATGTGTTTTCCCAGCAAT
>JANTQJ010000735.1:0-11181 GCA_032989685.1 Arthroderma sp. PD_2
AGGAACTGCGAGAAGGTGGCACAGTATATGGTCGCGATCTGAAGAGCGCCCAGTACCATCATGTTAGCCACCATGGGCCACTTACGACCCCATTTATCTCCTGCCAGACCAAATGCCGCTGCTCCCACTGATCTGAGCAGGAGAGTGAGCGTGATGGCCGTCGAGATGGATGTCTTGCTCTGGTTAAAGTATCTTGATAGCTTGACTGTTTGAATGGAGAGGGCGTGGAAGTCGTATGCATCG
This sequence comes from Arthroderma sp. PD_2, assembly GCA_032989685.1. NCBI lineage: Eukaryota > Fungi > Ascomycota > Eurotiomycetes > Onygenales > Arthrodermataceae > Arthroderma > Arthroderma sp. PD_2. The sequence goes on from JANTQJ010000735.1 coordinate 244, forward strand.
CAGATCCAAGCGAACAAGCCAACGAGGAAGTAGAGCCAGTCACGCCCCGAGAGCTGAGCGACGAGTGCGATGGGGTTCTTGAGTGGTTCGGGGTTATGATATTCGACATGAGTGGCGCCAGTGGCCGGGTTGGTTTCTTCTACTCGGATTTTCCAGTTGAATAGGTCTTTGAAGCATTCTATGGGTGATTGGCGAAGGTTTTTGTTGGTGCTTTCGACACCGTTGACGCTCTCTTCCTCGCTCTCAGTGCGCGGGGGTCCAGACATGTTAGCCATGTCCTTGATGAGTTATTCCTCGGCCGGTAGCTCGTTAGAGTGTTGCAGTTGTAGTTTCGCTAGACTTGAGTTTTGTTAGATGAACTCGTTATCAGAAGAACATTTGTAGAGAGAGAAGGGAGGAGGGGGGGAGCAAACGGGGATTCAGCGCAGGTCAGCTTTATATATCATCTCACGCCCGAAAATGTCGATGACGGCAGAACAAGTGGTGTGTCCCATGGATATATCCTTGTTTCGCGTACCCCAAAGCTATCCAGCTGGCCCGGCGCGGAAAGGAGAAAGTGGGTGAAGTCATCAACCTGGTGGGAGTCGCGCATAATCCCTTATCCCTCTCTCCTTTTCCCCCCTCTTGAATCCTTCCTTTGTGGAGGTTTTGTGTCCACCTCGGTTCCCCGTCACCTTTCGTCGTTGCACTGCATGGGGAAGATGTACCATGTACTCTGCATGTACCCAGCACGACGTCGTTGAGTTGGTGCGCAACGGGGCGCCGTTGGCTTGAACTATCGATCGCTAACTCACCGACGGTCAGCCAGCCAGTCAACCACGGAAATAGGCACCGCAAACCAGGGGACCAGACAGAAAGTTATAGACAGAGTACTTCTTCGCTACATCTCTCTACAATCTTCTCTCTGACCTTCGATACTCGACGCTGGACGAGCCAAGACCGAGGTTGAATGCTTGTCCAGTCTTAGCATGACGGGAATACGAGCTTGCTCGGACGGCTGAGACTCTTGGAAGGGCTTATCTACTATATGGACACCCTCTCAGACTTTTTTATCGTGGGGGAGGCAAAAGGATGAAGCGGGATGCTGTCGGTATATAAGTTACGTGGTGCTACTCTCTTATGGGGGACCTGTCCTACTTGCGATGAAGCTGTCGGCCGTGAAGTGCGACCTCGTTGGCAATCAGCACAGAGTGGCCGTCTCTTTCTTCGTTATCAACATATTAAGACCGTGAACGTCAACAGCTTGTGGCCGGAGATAAAGGATTTAAAGCCTCAGGGAGGAGGGGGGTCAGGCCCCATAGCCGATGTTGCTAACTAGCTATCGGAGACGGCGGCGTGGGGGAGAGGTCCTTGACCAATGTTCGGATAGCAGAGACGGATACCAAACTCCACGGCGGGAGGATAGAGAGAACTCCTCCTTGGATGGAGCATTGTTTACAATTACACCTCGCCTAGAGTCTGAACAGTGGGAACCCGCCCTCACTTGCCTTCTTGCCATCGCCTTTTTGAGCAGTATAAATTCCGCCTGTGGTTCAGAGATCGTGGTTTGAGATAAAGGAGGATTCTACTGGACGTTTGCTGTTGTTGGAAGTTGCCGCCAAACGATATCATGAGTATTGAGACATTTTAGTGGTGATAAATAACTAGAAGCTGTAATCCTCCCTGTAGGGTCTAGATTCGTTATTTTGCCTACGAGGTCCCAGAGAGCTGGTTCAATGTAGTCCTAGCTCTCAAAGGGGCTGTCAAACATCTCCCAGCCTGAAACTGTCGGCAAGTAGAACGGGTATATGTTTTGGGAGCCTGTTTAAGCTGCCTTCATCCACAAAATATGATATTTGTCGACGGATAATGTAGCGCCACAAGTCCTTGGCCCCTACCTGGCTTCTACCAACACGGAAGACCATCTCATCGGCCATAATATATATCATCTAACCATGGTAGAAACTTGCAGAAGCCGAGTTGACGGGGATAGGCAGCCGTACCACGATGCCAGAGGAAAACATATCCGAAGCAAGAGTCTGGCGTGATCGGCACCAACTTTCAGGGCTTCCTCGATATGGCATTTCCACAAAGAGGACCCTTCGACCATTTCCTGGGCAGCAAATAACCGATTCTTCGAGGCCTGAAACCCGAAGATTTGATATTCATTTGATCAAGTGTGTTTTCCCCATAGTCTGTCAGAATGTTATTGGGCTTGACGTCTATTTCTAGTCAGCATTCAATATGAGGCTCACGTCTTGGATGGTCGTAGCAACTTGTCGTTATGGAGAATGTTTTATCTATGCATATCATATATGGCCTGCAGCGCACGGCGTAGGACATTGATCCTCACCTTCTTAAACAAATTCTGGCTAAGTTGAAGCAAGTCCTCCCCGGTTAAGAAGGCGTAGATAAACATCTAGAGCGATTGGATCGTATCAACTACCGCTCGCATGTTCGGACAAGAAGGGAGTCGCCTCTGAAAATCCAGCTGATACTCGAATTCGCCCGAGATCAAATTTTGAAATGTATTTGTTTTCCCCAGCACGTTCATGTCGCCCAGAAAATAGCCGGAACTGATATGTCCTTAAAAACGTGTGGTCTTTTCAGACTTGAGTTGTTGGAGGTGGTGACGGCGTCGTAAAAGTAAAAAGTGCGTGATGTCTTGATAATAATGGCAAGTTACGTTAACTTTTCAGTTCTTTAACTAGTGCGGAACAACAAGATCTGACTAAGCTTATTACACAAATCCCAATAAAAAGTGTCAAACGCGTCCTGTTGTAAATAAATCTAACTAACTCTGACCTGGGGAAGTACCAGATCGTCAGCCTTCGTCTTCACCTTCCAGTAACCTCAAAACCTCTTAAGAAACGATGGCTCGCCGCATCCAGCCCTCAGACCTCGTCGACTCGAATCGTCTTGTGCCAGGCGACTTACCGATTCCGGTTTTTCGCATAGACGACCGAACGGTTGTCAAAACAAACCAAGAATGCAGATTAGCAGAGGCTAACGCGATGCGTTTCATTCGTGAAAACACGTCCGTTCCGGTTCCCGAGGTGTACGATGCGTATATCGACGAATCTATGTCCCGTGGGATTATTGTGATGGAATATATCCCAGGTGACGTACTTCGCGACGTATGGGATACCTTGGACCCTGTGAAGAAAGAAAAGATCATATCACAGCTGCGGTCATTCATGGAACAGATCCGTGCAATCAAGGGCAGTTTTATCGGGTCAATCGACGGCTCCCCTTGCGAAGACCAAATATTTTGTGTTAAACTGGGTGATTTTGGGCCTTACAAGACAGAAAAGGATTTTCACAGTGATATCATCAGGGCAATGAAGCTCGAAGAAGATAATACATGGGTAGCACACATTGCAAAAATGATTGAAGCGTTGCCTGAGCATGGAGAATTTGTCCTGACACATTCGGATTTCTCGCCTCGCAACATAATCGTACGGGATGACCAAATCGTTGCGATTCTTGACTGGGAGATGACGGGGTTCTATCCGGCATATTGGGAGTACATCAAAGCAATGTATCATCCTGACTGGCAAAGTGGATGGATCAAAGATGGTGCATTGGAAAAGATCCTGAAGCCATATTATCTTGAGAGCGCTCTTTACCTACACATACACAATATTGGCTGGTGAAAATGAGTCAGCCTATCTTGAATGATTCCGTTTATTTCCGAATATGTTTTCTATTTGCTCATTTCTATTCGACAAGGTAGATCGCCCCACTAATCTTCCGTGTTAAGCGACGAGATATACATCTGACAAATACTGAACAGAATCCCTCCATGCCCATCTATCATTCTGCAATCCCTAAAAACGTGGTATCCTAACTTGCTAAGCTGGCTCCTTTTGGCGAAACTGTCTAGTCGGTGCTGGTATCGACAGGTCCGTACCAAGTTGTCAAGGCCGACAGCCCCTTCAGGATGAGCTGGATCTGGAGGCGCTTCCACTTCCCCCACTGCTACCACTACGTCCCCCCGAGGCCTGAGACCGTTCCGCTGCTGAGGGTTCAATTTGGGCTTCGAAACGTGCACTAGTTCCTGGTGGTACCAGATTTTTGTTTTCGAGTTTGCCTAGCAATGCAACCGTCCACCGTTGGCATCGCTGAAGTGGCACGGACTGTGCAGCTGCAAGTAGTAATGCCGAGCGCTTTGGACGGGAACTTCTGAAGTCATCAAACTTGGATAGTCAACTTCCCACCGTCAGATTCGTTTTCCCTACCGCGCGCAAACGGCGATCCACGATCCTAAAAAGGGTACCTATCAACCAATGGTACGACAACTATTCACTCGACGATCCTGGCGAGAGAACGGAGCTTCAAGTAGAAGGTCTCCACGAAACTTCTGAATTTCTGAGGGGGCTGGTTGAACGCGAAGCCCGTCTTCTTGGTGATGGGGGTTATCAAAAAATAGTTCTTGGAGGACTGAGCCAAGGATGTGCAGCATCTGTATTCACCCTTCTAGGCGGGGGATTTGGGGACCATGGCTATGAGAATCTGGGAGGATTCATTGGAATGAGTGGCTGGCTACCTTTTGAGCGTCAATTGAGAGAAATAGCAGAACCCCAGCCGTCGGATGACGACGACCCCTTCTCGAGTGGAGAGCCACCAAACCAGACGATTGACGAGGATGAGAATAAAAACATCCAAGCACTCGAAGCTCTTAATCATATCCGGGATATACTTGAACTTCCCATGCTGGAATATCGGAAGACAGACTTGGAACATCTTGAGGCAGGTTTAGCGACATCTCTTTCGCACACGAAACCAGTGTCTGATCATTTATCAACGCATGCTTTTATTGGCCATGGCTGCATTGACCCAAAGGTATCAGTAGAACTTGGTGAGGGGATGGCCGACTTCCTCTCAGCTACGTTACGCATGAATGTGACTTGGAAGGAATATCGTGAACTCGGACATTGGTATGGTGTGCCTGACGAAATAAATGATATTGTTCTCTTTCTAAAGGAGAAGGTTGGCATCCCAACTTTTTAGAGATACATGCTATGTCTTTGGTATTTTAGATATCTAGATAAATACCGTGAATGATCTTTTCTAATTAAATTTTCGATAGATAGGAAGCGCTCCGTCTAGAAAATCGCTGCTTCTTGGTGGCATAACTATATCATGTAATGGAAGGCTGTATAGCATATAAATATCTATTTTTTGCCCCATCGAAAGCTGCCTACTCGCATACCCACAGGGAAGAAGCAGACTTGGAGTCCTTCGAGAGGGAGCTCCTATGCTAACTAACCCTTACATTATTGTGTCTCCTACGCCATTAGATAACAGAAAAATATTTATGTCACTTGACTGTTTCGAATTCTAGGCACGCCTACTTCACCCTGCCATATGGTAATGTCCTCGGCCGTTTCCCATGAAGGTTTATAGATCATTTCAAGCCTGAAGATAATCTGATATGTTAATATTCAAGATGACGTAGTGGTATATTAAGAATTAAATAGCAAAGACTCACATAGTGTCTTGAGAACCCTTGAATGAAGGAGGGGGTGGCCGCGGGGCTTATATATAAAACATGGAGGCCCCAAAGTTCCAAGAGGAGGGTCACATCCGCATAGACCGTAGTGATTTAAGGATGCTAAGAGAAGCTAGATAGCCGATATCATACACACCCGCTGGAGTATAGAACACCATAATAGAACTGGCGGCGTTAGGATAGTAGATGAAAGAGAACAAGAACAAAGTCTAGGGCAGCGTGATTAAATAGTTACCCCCAGCTGTCTCCACCTAACAGCAATACATGGAAATTATCAACATATTTGGTATGTTATTGAGCAATACTTAATATTAGCCTAATGATACATGTCCCTACAATTGAGCGGACAACCATCATATAAAGCTAACTACTTTCTCTTTAAAACGGAATGACCTGGCTGACCTCCGCATTCCATTCCACGGGCCTTGCGAGCATACTGCAGATATGGTCAATTCACCAAACCCAACTGAGAGATTCCAAACACTTACCGTTTTCCAGTCTCTGTCCCCCAGCACCCGCAGAATATCGATGCAGGGTAGCATATGATCTTGATAGAATGGTTAGATTCAATCCAGACTCGGTCAAAGAGTGAAGGTACATACCGCTGAAACAATGCCAACCGCAAAACCTATAGAGCATCTCAAGTTAGTGACGACAACTCTTGATATCTTCAAGGTATACGGGAAGATGTGGGATGATATACCTAGCGTTGGACCAACGACTTTGCACCGACATGGATTTTGGTCGGTTCCGCATTGGAAGCATACAAGGGGGAATGGGAAGAAGAACATAGTGGTGGCGATTTACACGGCAGCGTCGGTTGTTATAGATGATATGCTATGTATCTTCATAGATTGTGTGTACGTACATGTATTAAGCGGGAGTTTGCATGTCTATAATTGAGGTCTGCTTTACTATATAGCAGGACCAGGAAAAGTTGCCCGAGAGATGACGTTGTTTCCAAGATGAATGGCAAAACAAGACAAACCGAAGCCCAGGAAGGCTATTTGATTCAAGGAATATGCTGAATATTAATAACAATCTATGCCATCCAATGGTTCACTTTGGCCGGATTTTATCATGGAACTGAAAGTTTACATTCTCGAAAACCGAAAGGAGAACAAAAGTCATAGATATCATTCTTCAGCTTCTTCTTCCTCCTCTCTGATCATCTCTCTGACCTCCATCAACGCCTTGCCTAACAGGTTCAATCCCCATTTAGCTCTTTTGGCCGGCGCATTCTTCGCTCCAAAGCCGACTCCCCAGATCCTATCGAGCGGACTGGCTTCAACAATCTCACTATCCCCCGTCCCCATCAACAAGGCCTTTAGGTCAGGATGCTGCGTGAACTTGTAATAATTTCCCTGCACGACGATTCTGAATCGTTCCCTCTTCCACACCTCGTCGTCAAAGTTGGGCACTTTGCGGCCTAGAGCTTTTATTGCTTTGGGACCGGGGACGGGGCCGGAGCGAGCGAGGATCTGTTCGGTGACTGGATCATCGGGGGCGAAGAGGACGCCCTTTTGATGCATCATGTAACTATACGGCTGTTTCTTTAGAATCATGATATATAACGGAGATAACTTCATGAGTCTATGTCACTTGTATCCGGAATATATCATGACGCCCCTGATCAACCAACACCTGCCACCCTTTCTTTCTCCCTTCCCTGTGCGAGTAACAAGGCACGAACAGGGAGGGAAGGGAAGTCTTACTGTTCACAGTTCTCATATCTCAACTCTTCGCCGACTGGCCCTGGCGCGGTGAACGGTGAGCTCCACCACTGCCCCAGATACCCATGTTCCTGCTCGGGTTTCCAGAAAAAGATGGGTTCAGACATCTTCAGGGCAAAGTCGATAGGATGTGAGTGAATAGACAATCAAGTCATAGAGTCGGTAAGTGGGAAAAGTTGACCTTAAAGTAGGCAGCATCTCCTGGTGAGTCAGTGGGAAGTCGCTTGTTTTATTTCGCTTGTGAGGCTCAGCCTCGTATCTTATAAAAGCCTTATTCTAATATCAAAGAGTCTGTTTCTAAGCTAATCAATCGTATAGACTTACTCTATTCATGAGGTATGGAGTGTTGAGGCGTCTTGTGGTATGCTTGCTGCTATCACCATGTGGTCAGGATATAGTAGTGCCTCCAACGCTCCGAGTCAGCCTCTCTGAACGTATCAAGAGTGCCTTCTACCCCTTCTGACCCAACCGACCAAATACCATCATCTACGAGCTTGCGCCAACAATCGAACATACATATTCTAACCGCTGAGCACGGGAGGAGTCGCCGGCAAAAGGTCCTACCTCGTTCCCTGATGTATTTTTGCCCACAAACGACCCGTCGCTTATCCGGGCGCCTACATCAAAGCTTTCCCAATGATGCCCCGGGAAGCTGAATGGAAGTAAAAGCCGGAACCCTTCCTCCGCGTTGTCGGAGTCATTCCGCTCAACAGTCTCGCTGTAGACACCAGCATTCACTCGGGGTGGATGGATATATGTTCCATGAAAGTCCTGAGTAAACGGGCTCGTCCTGGGACAAAGAGCCTCTGCAGCAGCACCATAGGTGGTGAAAAGGTATTGTTGTTTGCATGCAGAGCAGCTGGCGAACCGCCCTGGGCCACCCAGGCATAGAGAGCTAGGTAGTGGTGTAGAGAAACGCATCGGGCGGTATCCATCCCTCCTGCTCGATCGGCGGCCGAGTTGTCTGGTGTGACAAGCGGGCCGCTGATGTCTGGGAGTTGAGAAATATCCATGATCTGCTATCAGTTAGGTAGATATCTATCAACTGGTCGGTATAAGGTAAGTGAATATTCTAAGAGATAGAAAGTTTAAAAGAAAGAACAAAGGAAGGGCGAAGTTGAAGCTGCACGAATTCACGTAAATGCCTACTTATACCAACAAGTCGAGTCAGGATGCAATTATACATCTCAAGGATCTTGATCGTTCCAATCAGATCTAGAATTCGTCTTGGAATAACCTATAATAGGACGGTGGCTTTGTTCACGTATTGTCATTCATAAGAGCTATATATATTATATATAATAGCCACTGGCATCTATAAGAAAGATTTCATATCCTGTTCATGATGGGCAATCCCCTGGCTATCGCTTATGCGCATCTCTGGAGTAGATATTAGCATCTGATACTTAACAGTTTCAATCATGGAGTGTTCAAAACTTACGCCATGCTGGCATTTGTAGCATCCGGCACTCTTGCATTGGCTATCGCTCTGGCATGGGTAAGCGGCACAGATGAGAGCCTGCATGGAGTTAGTATTTTCCAAGCATAGGGCTTTGAAGGATATCAACATACGCCCTGTGCTCCTTGAGTCAACTCATCCTTGGGCTGGGGAGCTGCAATTGCTGCAACAGCGGTCACTGCGAGGAATACCATCATAAGGCCCTTCATGATGAATGTTTTGTGAGGATATTAACTCGGTGTTTGATAGATAGATGTTTATATCAAAGGGTATCTCTTTTCTGGCTTGAAGATGTTAAGGAGGAAGACTGAATTTGAGAGAGGCCCGGTCCCCCCTTTTATGTTATCGAAATCAACGTTGGCAATAAGCTAAAGCTGAAGGATCGGTGAATCCTTTTAAAGATCTGGAGGACAACATCTTCAAACTGCATCATTGTGGAGAGTTGAAGGATTCCAGAGGTGGTTCAAGCGGAACAGATGCCAATCAGCTTGGAGTGATGGCTGTAGATCAAGGATGAGAGATGCGTGTTCTTCAACCGCCGTACTCCCACAGTTCTTGGTATCTTTATCTTCCTCACCAGCAATCCTCCATCTATACTGCGTACATTCACAGTATAAGTATTATCAGAGCTGTCCTGCTGGCCAATCGTCAAATCTGACCAACCTGTTCAACCCTGCTTGACTCGTGCATCGGAGACACAAACCCATATACACTAGAATCATCCTTCGCTGCTGCATATTGCTGTGGAACGTGCGTGGTCTCGAGTAAAATCTCTCCCACAGAATACGCGTATCACCTTCGGCCTTTTTGCTTCCTATTCAGCTTACTTCACACTGATTCTTTTGATATATATGTACGATTGCAATGTAACTTAGCCTTATGCTCTCAGCGCTTCCAAGGAGTCCAATCGCTGTATACGAACTCACAATCCATGTTTGCCTCGATATAACCGCCGCTGAAAGAGAAGTTGATCCCTCAAGATCGGGTCTCCAAGATGCTCGTTTGCAGACTGTCGAGCTATCCCCTCCGTCTCTGTCATCCATGCTGATTGCTGATCCTAGAAGTGACAAATAAGTTGGATTTTGGGGGAGCTGAAGCTGCAGTATCTCATCTGTGGTTCGAGCTGCACGTAGAAGTCGATCAATGCGTCTTTATCAATATGTTTGGCTTGGCCTGGCTTATCCCTGTGGGCTGAATATGACCGTAGAGCCCACGAGATCAGCGCCCAGCAGATCATGAGCCTGTAGCCAGATCTCGAATATAGAGATATGACTGACAGTATTCCCGTAATATTAGATAGATTGACAAGTGCTGTCATATCAAATTTCATGTCTGAATGACATATGTGGAGTGTTGTATAGGCTAGGATTCAGCATGTATAGCGTCGATCATATTCAATCTCCCACCATATCTGTCATTTTTTCACCCTCCAAAATAAATCCCAAGCCATTGAAAAAGTATGGGTACATTCTTTTCATAAGTACAGTGGGCAGTGAATAGTATAAATATCCACTGTCCGTTATATCGAGTATGAAGGTCATATCGGTCGTCCAGTATTCCACTCTTTAGAAGCCACTCGTAACCCGTTATCCTCCACCTCATTAGAGAGGTCTTCTCCATTTCAGTATTCCCATATTTACGCCTTCTTCTTTCTGCCCTTGGTTCCGCCGGACGTTTCCCAGATGTTGACGAGGACACTACACAGCAGCCGAGGTTATTAGCATCTGCAGCAGAAGACGACGAACGAGACAAGCGTATATACCTCTGTGTTTTATCCTGGTAATCTTCAGCCCGCAATTCCTTGACACCAACCTTAGCACCGTCCCGGGAGAAGTTGACGTTCTTCTTCTCCATCTTCTTCTTCGTGTTGTTCGTCACATCCATGGCGACGCTGTATATCACCAGACCGACGGCGGCAAGGGCGACAACCAACAGGACCACGAGGATCACCGGGAGGAGGCGGCCCCAGGCACTCATCTTGGGCGTGGTTATATTTTCGTTTCGTTAAAAGCCGAGGGTAATGAAGGATCGTGTGTGTGCAAGGTCGAGTTACGTGGGCGGGGTATGTCCCTATGAAGAGGAAGAACAGGTTTGCTTATGAGGAGGATCAGCCCGAAAAGAGGCCAATAAGCTTGGTAGATATATAGAAGATGCGAAAGGGAGCAAAGCCGCGAGGGGTCTGTGGCTTATTATATCCGATAAGGAGGGAACTGAACTCTTGGTGGGCACAGAAGGTCGCGAGTTGGTTCCCA
>JANTQJ010000736.1:0-11161 GCA_032989685.1 Arthroderma sp. PD_2
TTCTTCGTCTTCGCGAGCGGAGAAACAGCTAGATATGGGGCAGTCACTCGTTCACAGGTTGGTCTTTGATTCACCCATATGAGGGGGGGACATTGAGAGTTCAAGCAGTTCTTCTTCTTCTCCTTCGGTTTCACAGGGATTGATCATGGGTGGGGAGACTTATTCTTTGCCTTGTTGAAGACCACCCTGGCGTGCGTCACTAGAACGTCTGGAGCTACAGTCGCTAACTTGTCAATCTAGAGGTGCCATGGAAAACAATAGAGCTCTCTTGGAGGCGCAGTGCGATCGGCCAAGAAGCGATCTTCACTGGGCTGTCGCCGTCGGAATGGAGTTGGATCCAATTATCTATGCCGGTCTAAACAACAGTCCATCTCACTTCTATACCACGGCTCCAGATGCGAATGCAATGCATCAGGATATGCCCGGCACACACAACGAAATGATCAACCCATTACTTCCTACTGCCACCACCTCTGTTGATCCATCTGTGATCACCAACCAGCCCATCAGCATGACCAGCATGCAGCCAACCTACAGTCCACACATGCAACAGATGGGCTGTCAATCCATGGGATCTGACCATCTAGACCCCTTCGGACAGGCGCATACTTTTGCTCCCGCTGCGCTACTTCACAGAAACTCCGACCTGGGGCCTCTAACTCAGGACAATTCGTTTGCTCAGCAGCTCCGCCGTGGCTCTGCAGGTATGATCACCGATCATAAACAGCTACATTTTCAGGAGCAAGACTTTTATAATGAAGAGTAAGCGATTCACCGGACGGAACACCGAGTTAATTTCACACAACTGACACAGCAAAATTCTAGTTTTCGATTTCGCACCGTTCTTCGCGCATCTACAGCAATGATCAAAGATCCAGATGAAATTCCAATCACATACCTTAACAAGGGCCAAGCATACTCATTGAACATCTTTGATACGGCTGCGATGAACACCCATCGTCGCCCAACAAAATATCGCACCTATGTACGAGTCTCCTTCGAAGAGGAGGAGCAACGATCGAGGCCAGCGGGCTGCTGGCAACTGTGGCAAGAAGGCCGTGGAGCAAATGAGGCTCATCATCGCGCCGGCAAGCTTCTTGCAGTCGAACACGTCGATCCCAACCAGGGCGGTGATGGTGAGATTCGCCATCAACAAGTCAAACTAGAGAAAGAGTTCTTTGACGGATTCTATGTGACTTGGACCCCAAATAGGGCCAACGGCCAACACGAGTGCACCATATCCGTGCGATTCAACTTCCTATCCACCGACTTCAGCCACTCCAAGGGTGTGAAGGGCATTCCTGTCAGACTCTGTGCCAAAACTCAGGTTGTGTCGGACACCACAGAGTGTCCCAGGCGGCTAGACTACGCAGAGGTGGCTTACTGCAAGGTCAAGCTGTTCCGTGACCACGGAGCGGAACGAAAGCTCTCCAACGATGCCACGCATGTGAAGAAACAGATTGACAAGATAAAATCCCAGATCGCCCAGGCTGAGTCAGGCTCCTCCAGCGGTGAGAAGAGGAAGCGAAGTGGTTCAATTTCTTCGAGAGGAGGGAGCGGAAACAAGATCAACAAGACGCCCAAATCGAAGAGGTCCTGGTCTCAGGGGCAGGGTGAGAAGCCGCCATTCGAAGACGACCTGCACGCGAGACTCCGGGGTTACATCGAAATGTTTAGCTCCGTGCGACAGGTCAGCGTTCTCAATCTCAAGGGCGACCCTCAAGACGACCCAGATCTCTTCCCAGTGAGTTTGGAAACGTCGCATGACAGCACGATCAATGGGGTGGAATGGGATCAGCCCCAAATTGCTACTGACGGAGGGATTTCGCAATCTTTCTCTCCAACAAGCAGCCACCGCTCTCTCACCTCCTCCCTTGACGTGAAGGCAGGCACGATCCTAAACCGTCCGATGTTCGAAGACTCCCGCAATGGATCCGTCGATTGGTCTGGCTTTGCCTCGCATGACCCTGAGATTCAGCAACACTTTAGGAACAGTCAGGTTTTGAATCATCCTGTTAAGATCCAGAGACAAGACGCTAGTGATGCAGGTGATGGATGGTTCGAAGCCATGGGCGTTGACCCAAACTATAACCCTCCATCAGACACAGTAGTTGTTCCAAGTGAGTGGCATCCCAATAGCTACCCGCCCACAAAGCTGTATACTAACCTACTTTACTATAGAGCACTGTTTCTACGCGAAGAACTGCCAGAACGAGAATGATATCATGACTAGCTACCACCATGCGATTTATATCCAGAATCGTAATGCACAAGAATTCACCGATGCTCTCGTCCGAAAATGGAAGATCAACCCAGCAAAGATCACCGAAACCATCCAGGTTCGTGACGATGGGTTGAGAATCGCTGTCGACGATGATTTCGTACAAGAGTTACCCGAGGGTAAAGACATGACCGTCGAGTTCGTCGAATTACGCGACGGATCAGAGGACCCAAACATGGATCTAGACGCTCCCATTTCGCCCAGAACTGTGGGCAAGATCGAAATCCGATTAAAAATTTAACGCCCACCCTCCCGCCTTTAATGCGTTGCAAAAGAAAAAAAAGAAAAAAAAAGGAAAAATAAACAAGAAAAACACAGACTATTATCTGGGGGGCGATTTCTCTGTTTTTTTTTTTTTCTGCTTTTTTTTTTCGTTCCTCCTTAGCCATGGAGGCTACTTGTTGCCGTCCTCTTGTTCGTCTTCTGCTCCCTTTCCTTCTTCCTTCTTCCTGCTGGCACCCCCGTCACTTGACGAAATACCCCATAACGCTTTAATGCTTGTCTTTCAACTCGACGGTCTCGCGTCAACACAAAAACACACGACGAAAAAGGGCTTATGGCGCAAGCATCATAGACGGCTTTTTAACAAATCCGCGTTTCCCGGTGGCTGATGTACTTGTGATGATGAAAAAGGGCTGCTATTTGATTGTTTTCTTATCCCCTTTCCCATTTTTCCCCGTTTCTATCATCACACCTCTCTTCGGTCGCCTTTTATGGCAGCGTTTATCGGTGTTTTACCCGATTACCCCCTTTGTGCGGCTAAATCTGGCCTTTCAAAAAAAAAAGATCTCATCGGCTTAGCGAGAGACAGGAATGGAGAGACTTGATCCTCTCCCGGTAATCATGACTGCGACGAATCTCTTTTGTATACGGTGGATGGTGGACGGGTTATCTTGTTTCAGGTATCGGTTTGGGATGTACCTGGGTTTCTCAATTGTTTTTATGTCTTAATGTCCTCCGTGTTAACGGCCCTTTGTTGAAGGTCTCTGTTTGATGATTATTTCTCTCATCTTATGACTTTGAAGCTGCGTTTAATTCTACTGTGGTAATTCTTCTGATTCTGTGCCTATATTTTAGTGATTCTGTTTTCTCCTTTATTTCTATTATGATTATTTCTTTACCAAAAATCCTAATTACTGTATAGGTGTAGTCTTTAGCCAGTACTTAGGGATACAGCCTCTTCTCTAGTAGTGCGATATTAATGAAGTTATAATGTTTATACAATAACAGCCAGTTCAAGTATTCAAGAGTGGGACTACTGCAAATGCGACCGGTTAACATTATCAACATTGTTAACATTATATACATAAGTTCCCTGAATCTTTAATAACTCTATTAATTTCCGCCAATGTTCGCTGTCTGTCATGTGGCAAAATGTCCAGGTGCAGAGTTTTCTTTAATGATGTAACATATAGGAATCTGGCGGAACATACTTAACATTTATTGTCTATCATGCTTAATCAAGTCAACCGTTGAGCAGTCCATGGTAATAATTAAAGCCTATAAATGAGGAAGATTTATGAGTTCAGATTCTATGCAGCTAGGTTAGAGTGATGTCATCCCATTAGTTACTTTTATTTAATGTTTTATCTGATCTGTCTATCCAGTCAAAAAGGCTCTTTTAGTATGGTTGATGGTTAGTGGTTAGTGGTTACTGTGGCTATGTTTCAGATATCCTTTTTGTGAGCTTCAAGTGTAGAGCTTTTGGACACCCACATATCAAACCTGCTCAGTTAATTTGTGAATATACACCATTCATGATGAATGCACAGAACATAAATGCAACATCAACACTCCTGTAGAAGCCTTCTCGAAAAGTGGTTCATGCACTGTGACGTTATTGTGCAGTGCTAGCGCCCTTTTTTCACGTGGCTGCTACTCCTGTGGGGGTTAGCGTAGAAACGTTAATTTTAACCTCCCGTTGCTTGGCTACCTTATATCATATTAAAGATGGGAAGCATGAGAAGGGATAGGATGTCTGTTTTGGGGTTTATATTGTGTCTGCATGGCTTTTGTTTACATGTTTACCTATCTGGGTGGAGGAAGACGTGATGGAGGTGCTTTAAGAAAGTAGCTGAGTTTGTGAAGGCAAGACTAAGATACATTGCAGAGGCAGCTTTGTAGGAAATGAAAGTGCATATACAACAGCTTCCCCGGGGCCCTCGAAACGTCTTCTAGATAGCATGTTTGTAGCTTGTAGAGGATATCCCAGCGTCTGGTTGACCTTCTGACTACTCGGTGCAGCTGGCAATGGTGTCGAGATGTCGTCAGAGGACAGGCCAGGCTATCATATAGAGCCTCGAAGCGAGCTAGCTGGGGAAGGCTGCTCGTAGCCGAGCCCTCGCACACAAGCAAATAATCGAGCTGCATCAGAAATCTCTTCATTAGGGCAGAAATCTCTGCTAGTAAGGCGTAGGACACGCACAGCAGACCAGCCCTCAATGCCCGTTTGGGTATAGCCCCTCGCTCGCTTGTCCTGTTGCTAGGTAACCCACGGCCGCACTATAAAAGGCCCCCCTCCCTCCTCTTGTTTTCTTCTTCCCCTTCTTCCTCTCTCTCCTCTTCTCTTCTTCTTCATCACAACATCCATCACGATCGTTCGCTCGAGCTCGTTATCATCTCTCGTTCCTCTCAAGTCAATCAAGCCTTCGTGCTCTCCTCTCTTTCCAATCTACCTGTCACGTCTTCGTTGACTCGTACTCCAAAATCAACATGATTTTCTCTACCAAACTCATCATGGCCGTTCTGGCTTACGATGCTGCTCTCGCAGTTGCTGGTAAGTGGTATCTCCTTCATGTATCTCCTTCATGATACTCGCCCCATTGCTTGACACGTTTTTCCATGGCGTCAGCCTGTTCTGATGCCACCGACAACGTGTCACTGCATATTCCACTCGCTCGATGACTGACTGTCTTCTATCAGCAGGTGTTCCAAATGCCATCAATGCTGGTGTTGGTAAGTATAAGCATGGTTGATATTCCATCTTGAACCACGTCCCCTTTCTTCCCATGTTGATGAAGCAACTCTGACTCGTGACGTATTAGCCAATATCGAGCGTGACGAATCCAAGGTTGACCAGGTCAACGGCATTGTCGAACGTGATGGTAAGTCTATTCAAGCCTCCTTTCCTTCATACTCAACAAAAAACGCGTCGAAGAGAGTATTTTTTGATGTTAACTGGTATCTTAGATGCAATGACTGTTACCGTCACCATGACTGACTGCGGCCCTGCACCCGCTCCTTCGGCTTCAGTCCCAGCCCCGTCTGTCACCTCTGTTAACGTCAGCGTCCCAGAGGTTACGACTGCCGTTCCAACTGGCTCGGCTGAGGTTCCACCTTCCGCTGGAGTCCCAACTGGTCGTCCCTCCACTGGGGTTCCAACTTCAGTCGTGTCCTCGACCGAGTCTACCTCTGCTAGCGAGACTCACACTTCAGCCACCCGTGAGACCACCCATGCTACTCACAGCACTGCCACCCAGACTGTCGCTAAGCCTACTCCCTCGGACATGGCCACTCGTCACGTCGGATTCCACGCTATCTTGGCTGGCATCGTCGGAGCTGCTGTCTTTGCGGCATTGTAAATCAGTCCAGGAGATAAGACTGAGCAAGCGTTCGTCTGTGTTTTCACTGATCTCCTTTTTTATGAAACACACCTGTCAAACTTGAACTGATGCACCGTCTTCAAAGCATGTATCCCCAGTGGCTTACATCTCTTCTGACTTTTTTCTTCTTTTTCTTTATCTGTGATCATGATCCTCGGGGGCGATTTGACGAAAGTAATGTGTTTCAAGACTGGTCTGCAATGTAATGTTGATGATGGAACGAAGCGACCTTTACTTGACAGTTTATCAAAGGATCTGTAGTTAGCAAAATTAGGAGAGTCTGGTCTAGCCATTCTTTCAGTACCAACAGCAAATCAAATGGACTAACTCTCATATATCTGCTTTGCTCCTTATTTAGCTCATTGAGAATCTGGGGTATAGACGGCTCGTAGCCTTGCTGATATTAATATGGAGAGCTAATGGTAACAACTCTCGATGGGGTGTGAAGCTGAGCCACACAAATTCAAGTGTCATGTAAACACGTCGACACGCTGACAACTTACCTCCACGAAACAAGGAAATCAGATATGTCGCTCTAAAACAAAAGAAAAATGAATATGTACGGAAGACAAATTACTCTGATGAAATGTACTTAATACATAGATATCCAAACTCTCTCCATAGGCGTAGCAAAAGAAACTCGAATGTCGGGTATTGAACAGGGGGGTATAATCGTGTGATCGGAAAATTAATGAACGGACGAAAGATATAATTGTGACGCTGTTTTTGAAGATTTTCCTTATCTTATTTCCTTATATCTTATCATTGAGCGGTAGCCTCAAGGGATCCAGCGCAAAGTTGGCATCCACTACCGATTTTATCTCGCAAAAGTCTAGCATTGGTAACTTTGAGACCGACAGTGCGAGATAGTATCGGAGACTGAATTGTGGATGGTTGGTAATGAAGTCTTGGTGATGGCGAAGATTGCTCCTGTGACTCTTCTCCTTCGGGAGTTGATTGGCCATGGAGGTGAGATAGGTGATATATGTGCCCACAGGCGAAGACGACGATAGTTTCCGTTTCTATAGAAGGCCGAGGATCGTTAGAATAATATTTCAAGCTTATTTTGGAAGGGGATATTTACCTTGTTCGACAAATGCATTCTTACACCCCGCACATTTACCCGGCGGGATGAGCTTTGATTCCTTCTTTTGCTTTTCCTCAATGGTTTCGCCATTTGCATGCAGTTGAATATCATTATTCTGGCCTTCAACGCCTTCTACGACGCTGTTTTCATCGTGGCAAACGTCGAATTTCATCCCTTGTCGTTGCCCTTTGCGTAGGGTGTTCATACGAATAGCCACTTCTCCAGCTAAAACTTTCGCCACTCCTTGGCTTATACTGGCTTGGATATCATGCTCACGGATCATTCTGGTAAGTCCTTCCCTCAAGCCTTCAATCTCAAGTCCACTTGGTATTCTCCTGACAAGTTTTATAGGGTCGATAGCCGTGCTTGCCTCGGTGAGTAATGTGCGAATATACTGTGGCTTGTCCATCGAGTATGATAACAAGTCGTCCCAGAGATCCGGATCATCTTGAGATTTGGCGAAGGAGATGGCATGCGAAATGTCTTTCAAGCTAGACAGGATGAGCTGAAGAGCCCTTTTCGTTTGCCCGGTTTTGGAAAAGAGATAAATAAGTTCTGGGGTGAAATTTCGACTTTCACATATGGAACAGGCAGTGTCGTACGAATACGATGTACTGGACTGTAAGAATTCCATAAGCAAAGGCCGGTCGTAGTTTGCAAATAATTCAACGACTGTATCTGCGAACCCATCGATCAATACTCTGCCTTCATCTGCAACTAGTTTACCTGCCTCTGCGTCAGTCCTGTGGTGCCCGCGTGCTCTGATTGCAGGCTTATCTCCCTCTTTAGAGACATAGTCTCCCCTCCAAAGAGCGCGAAGGTAGAAATACAAGAAAAGGCCCAGATTAGCTTCCTGTAGCTGCGATACTACAATTTCGGGGCGGACGATCCCGTTGGCTGCCTCGCGTACGAGAAGCTTGATAGGTTCGGATGTGGCCTCTTCTAGTTCGGGAATTGGGGTAGTCTTTATTCGAGCTTTGGGTACTCGAAGTGAAATGAAACCAGGAATATCTTCGGAAATAGAGTCTAGCAGATGATACTCTCGTATCAAGTTCATGACCGCATCTCCATCCTGAAGCCTAATATAGCATCGCAAGGCTTCGCGATAATGCCCTCCAACTAGGAATAGCTTAGCAAGGCAATTTAAGAGGCTTCGCCAGTCTTCTGTCCCTTCCTCCGTACAGCTGAGCTGATCTTGTATAGCGGCGGTAACGCTATCGGTCTCAAAGAGATTAGATGGCCAGAGCTCTATCAGCTCATTGAACTTGGCCCGATCACGAGAGACATAGTGACCAAGGATAACCTCATATACAAACGATGGCAATGGAGGATCGATTTCAATCGGCACATGAGGTGTGATTTCGTCAAACTTTCCTGTTCGTGCAAAAACACATATCCAATGATCCCAAGCTGCACTAGACTGGAGGACTTTACTACAGGTGTTTCCTGCCTTTTCCCATTCGCCTTGGCCTACTAGCTGCTTCAACCATAACTCACCAATTCGGCGTTTCTCTCTCTCCAGTTTTGAATTACCGGAGTGGCTAGTAGTGTGAATGGAGGAGTTATCGAGAACAGACGGTCCAGTACGGCCTGGTGCACTTGGAGTCGGCGTACCCGGCGGGCTTTCTTCTGCCTCACCCGAAGCTAGATTAAAAGCTTCCGGGTTTTGTTCAAGTAGTTCCCAGGCTTCCTCATACCGATCATGGGAATCAAGCCACGCCAATCGGTCCTCGAAGCCTCTCTTGACCGCAATTATACAGTCGTAGGGGCTATGCACAAAAACTCTAACTCCTAGAGTTGCAGCTAGCTCGATCTCTTTGTTATATTTTCCACCATGTAGCAAGCCGGTAGAATCAACTGACCCAGTCACCTGAAAACTGGAAGCTCTATCGGCACTACTAGCCATGCTGCGAGCGCTAGTACCAGAGCCGAAGAGTCGCTTTGGGTAAAGTGTGGCATCAATTAGCCCGGCCGTGATCGATTCCAGGGCTCCTCGTTGGGTGGTTGAAGCAATGCGGCTTAGGGGGAGGGTGTCAAGATGATAGTCGGACGCGGAGAGGTTTTCATAGTTTCGGACAGTAAGAATGTCACCGCTAAGCTCTTCTTCAGTTTCGATGTCTATAAGCCGTAGTTCAGGCTGTAGACCATTCTGCCTTCGTCGAATTCCGCGAGCAGGGCCTGCCTGCTTCGATGGTGTACCGGGTGCGTCGGCTTCGGGGATGATATATGACAAAACGAGTAGTAAATTTTGGGTATATAGCGAAACGCCAGATATGATACAGTCCGTTCGTAGTCTGTAATCGTGTTAGAACTAATGGCATCGTCTCAGAGGAGTAGAAAACGAACTTAGTTGTGATTTCAGCAGAAGCAATCCTCTTCTTTCCAACACCCTTTGATTGGTCGCCGCGAGACACCTTTATGATCCATATTGTTCCTCCCCATCCAACGAGGAGCTTTTCTGGACTGTGGTCTTTTAGTCGTTGTGATCGAGTAACAGCCTCGGTCTCTTGTAGCCCAGATGCATCATCACCACGCTCTAGCGAATCCTCATCGATCCATACAGCCCGGGGTTTCCATACCCCAGCCATTTCGTCCCAAGCTTGTGACCGTGGCCGGTCAGTATGGCCAAACCGCTCCCAAGCATGTTCCACCTCTGTCTGATCCAAGTGTAGGTGGGATCGCATTATCTTTATTCCCTCCTCATTTATCCAAGCAACGTATTTGCCCGACCTCGACCATTTGATGGAACTAATTGCCCCCTCTCCACTGTGCAGCACCCTGTCTTTTCCATTGTTGCCTCCAAGGCCCAGAGAGCCAAACCAACCGGTGGGGCTAGCGCTCCCTAGTGTTGCGTTCGAGCTTGCTCCAACACGGCCGCCAACAGTAAGAACTAGATTTCCTGATTTACCTCCCGAAACATAAGTCCTATCACTTCTATATTCAGGCGATAATGCGACTGCGCTAACCGGCCTTCCAAAGTTACGGAGGGTCACGTCCTTTGGATCAACTAGCGACGCAACGCAAACGTTTCCATCCATAGAAGATGTCGCAATATATATCGAGTTTGACGGGGTTGGTGGGATTATATTTTGTTGTGGTGGTTTAGAGCCATTCGGGCTTTCAGATATTGACGCCCCCGATCCACCACTTTGCACTATGGGAGTGAAATCGGCTTTCGAGGCTGGGAGCGATGGAAACGGAGAGACTGAGATAGAGTCAACGCTTGCGGAATGGGCGTGATAAACTCGAAGGCGTTGAAAGAACGGTACGGAGTAAACATGCTACAAGTCATCAGTTGGGTCAAATGCTGGAGAGACATGATTGCATACAATGTTTCCATTATGGGTCCCAACAATCTACAGAGCATTTAGTTAAACATATTTCTAAAAAAAGACTAGATGGTAGTATTGTCGTATAGCATACCATTTTATTCCCAGCAGTCATGAAGGTACTCGTGGCATCCTTGTTGCGATAGAGCGGGCTTAGGACAGGTGTAATCGGGGCATATTTGAGTCGCGGTTCGTCATCTTCAACATCGTCGTCGTCTTCGTCTTCCTCCTCATCATCTTCTTCCTCTTCTTCATCTTCTTCTTCGCCTTCCTCGCTCACGGCTTCGTCTTTGATGGTATCTCTGTCTATTGCGTCGGTGGTCGTCTTCCCTAGATTCGACTTTCGTTTGCCACTTTTCGCTTCGCTGGGGCCCGCGGCCTCCATCCCGCCGCGTTTATATCTTATCTAACAAGGCGCCAGTGCGAATGGAAGCTGGCATGGCATACAGGCAAAGGAATCCTAGAAATCTGGGGTTGGAGGAAGTAGAAGAAGCAAGCTCCCAAAGCGG
The DNA here is from genome assembly GCA_032989685.1 of Arthroderma sp. PD_2. NCBI lineage: Eukaryota > Fungi > Ascomycota > Eurotiomycetes > Onygenales > Arthrodermataceae > Arthroderma > Arthroderma sp. PD_2. Next base: position 10,809 of record JANTQJ010000736.1, read on the forward strand.
CAGCGGAAGCTTATCGGATGATTAGTAACGCCGAGATCCCGGGTCTTTTATCTTTAATCCATGCATTTATTGGGAAACAAAATAGAAGCACCTTCAAAAGCTGTTTATAAGAAAATCGCCAGAGCTCCTGGAACGACGTGAAGCTTGAAGGCTGGTATGCATCTTACACTGCAGTGAACGGGCTAATTACCCCTCCACACGCTTACTTCCCTAGCAGTTATGTTCCTTCGCCGACTTTTATCCGCACCCAGAGATTGTGCTCTTCTCAAGAACTCCAGCTACCGAAATACCTATATTGCGCCTCTCAGGAAACCTCTTGGTATTGCCTGGAATCGTAATGCCTTTCACTCCTC
>JANTQJ010000737.1:0-11159 GCA_032989685.1 Arthroderma sp. PD_2
TTTTTTTTTTTTTTTCATTTGGCCGTTATGACAGAATATTGTCTGAAATCATGAAGTAGATATAGTTAGTAGTTTATGAATTTTTTTAAGGAATCGGCTATCTGCCACCTCTTCTCTGGATTAGTTGCACCTCTTAAATTTATTAAGTAATACCAAACCTAACTAGTAAATATTTTGGTTATTTATACCCCTCTTCCCCTTATTAAATTACTAAGTATACTCCCCTGTAGTTCTTAAGACAGACTACCATAGATAAAATATAGAGAGAAGATATAGAGTACTCTCTAACTTATTTCTTAAGCTTACTCCATAGGTTTGCTCCTTGGACTTACTCCCTAGGCTTACTTCTACTTCTTATTCTTACTTCTTAGTCTTACTCTCTGGGCTTACTCCCTGGGCTTACTCCCTAGACTTACTCCCTAGATTTACCCCCTAGACTTACTCCCTAGATTTACTCCCTAGGCTTACTTCTTATTCTTACTTCTTATTCTTACTCTCTACAGGGTAATATTTACTAATTAGGCTTAGTATCACTTAATAATAAAAAGGGTACAACTAACCCAGGGAGGCGGGGGTGTGTGCAGATAGCATTCCATTTTTTAGTAGGTTGCAAATGGCCCGTGATTAGATACATAACTGACTAACTTTTAAAATTGATATTGCAATGCAGAACGGGCACCGATAAATAAAAAATACATATATAAAAAAGGGGGGGAGGAAACTAGACATCAAAGATCAAAGACAGTGGGGTCATACATGAGGGCCCTTGGGTCAGCATACATGGTAGCGGCAGCGGGGGGAGAAGAGGAAAGGGTGAAGAGGTCAGAGAGGTTAGCGGGGGCAGGCGGGGCAGGGACTTCAGACGGGGCAGACGGGGCAGACGGGGCAGGGAAGCTAAAGAAGCCAGGGAGGTCAGGAAGGGCAGGGACATCAGAGGGGGGAGACGGGGTAAACTGGTCACGGGGGTCAAGGAAGCGAAGGACTGCAAGTTCTTCAGGGGAATATTGGGGATCAACGGCGTCAGAAGAAGCATTGGCCGGAACAGAGAAAGGAACAGCAGCTTGGGCAGTGGCAGGAACAGAGAACGGATTAGGAGCTGGAGCATTGGCGGGAACAGAGAAAGGAACATCGGCTTGGGCAGTGGCAGGAACAGAGAACGGATTAGCAGCTGGAGCATTGGCGGGAACAGAGAAAGGAACAGCAGCTTGGGCATTGGCCGTAACAGAGAAAGGAACAGCAGCTTGGGCAGCAGCAGGGACAGAGAACGGATTAGCAGCTGGAGTATTGGCAGGAACAGAGAAAGGAACAGAAAAAGGAGCTGGGGCTGGAGCTGGAGCTGGCTCTGGTTCGGGCTCGGGATTCCGGTTGCGTCGCGGTGAGCGGGAGGAAGCGGAAGATGACCCAGTAGATATGCCAGCACGAGGAGAACGACGTGCAGGGCTCCGCTTTGTTGGGGGGGGGATCGGTTCGTCCGCGTAGCTGGGACGAATGTCGGTTTCCGCAAAGGAGGCACCCACTGGGTTGCCCGCCTCCATGGCTGCGAAACCGGCATGGATGGCCGCTTCAGAGACAAGTAGCCATTTTCCGGTACTGATATAGTGGCACTTGGAGGCATTTTCTGCTGACTTCAAGCGAGCCTGCATTACGGTGTTGTTGAGCCCGGTTCTGTCACGTCTCCAGACACCGCTAAGAAACGATCTAAGATGAATGTTAGTTTGATCTTATGTCATGAAGCTGTATCCCGTCAAGTCAGGCAGGCGGGAAGAAGATGGGAGATGCAGCAAGTCTTACCCTTCTCTTTTTTTCGCAATTTCCTTCTCTTTGGAAGTAGGTGGGTTGCCCCTAGCGGCCGTCAGCCCCGGATGTATGGCTAAGACGGCCTGGGTGATTGGGTCCGGTCCAGAAGTCGTATGAGACATTTTATAGCCGTTTACAGTACAAATCTCTTTTATTTAGGTCAGCGAGAGGCCACTTGCAAAAGGGTGAACAAATAAGGGGTGGAAGGGGCTTAACTAGCCGGAAGAGAAAAATGAGGGTGACTGTATCGTTCCAAGTAAGGCTTGGATAGTATAGAATGTGAGTAGTAGATAGAAGGAGTAGATAACGTATATCACAGACAAGGATAATATACAAGCGAATTCATCAAGTTGAGAGCTCGTAAGAGTGTTGATAGTAGGTGAAAAAAGAAAAGAAAAAGAGAAGAAGAAAAGGAGGAAACGGAGTACGCTTTGCGCTTTAAATATGAGATTGCGAGGGGCGTCACCATGACATGTAAGTCAATGACATCAGGAAGTAAGTAGGAAACATGGTAGCAGGAAGCTATAATGCTTTCCACGATTCCATGGGACCAGCTGAAAAGAATGCCATAAGAAAAAAGGGAGGTTTATCAGTAATCTTGCCACGCTTTAGGAAGCAGTCGGCTATGAATTGTGCTCAGTGATAGGCTGGCAGAAGAATCCATGGTTACCGTAGCACCTTTATACCGCTTGTCCCGGGGCAGAGAAAGTAATCTCTTTGGCACCAGGGATAAGCAAGCTAACGGGTGGTAAACTGGGAAAGGTCCACGAAAAGGAGAAGTCGCGAGGTAAAGAGCATCATTGGAGATCTAACTCCCTGCCCAAAAATTCCCTGCTTTATTTCAACGACAAAATACGCAGGCAGGTTTGAGTCGTGACCTAGCACCGCACACATAGACCACGGTGGGAAGTTCATATCCGGATCCGGTAGGCAAGAATAGACCGTTCTAGACAAAGCATACATTATCCAGCGGTTTCTCTTAGAAACGCTCACGGTACCTCCTGGAATTTTGCCAGAGGGGGTTGTAGAACGTAAAGATTCTGGAGTATCCTTCACGGCCGTAAGGGTATGGCCACCCCCATAGAGCAAGTCAATAAGGAGCCATGGGTCACACGTTTAGAATCGCATAGAAGACCTCTAAACAGAAACGCATGTTTGCAATAACAGTACGCCTAGCAGATTATGACGTGAACACCGGTCAGCTCCTAACAGCGGTACACCCCATTGTCCAGGATCCATGGGAGGTGAGGTCAAATAGAGTGGTATCACATTAAGAGCTGCTTGGTTATTATAAGTTGAAGCTCTTGGTCGTCCGGCCAGGACAGAGGTTCTGGGTATCCCTAGAGCTCTGGAGCAGTCATGCTTCTCGACTCTGCCATATTCAGGGGGGCTGGTACAGAGCTGTCGTCATAGCATGCAACAACCTTGGTAGACCCTAAGATAGGTGTTGTAATAGTGGTAAAAACATAGTTCTCATAGTAAGAACTACATATTTTGGGCAGATGCATGTTCGAAGATGCCATGTTTATGGGGAAGGAAGACGTGTCGTTGATTTTGTCTTTTATCGCGGCTAATCCCGCGCTTGGCTAATTACATAAGCAGTCATACCCCTAACGCGTCTACGCACGATGTATAGTGAGAATCTCGAGAATTTTCGAACAATTACTGCTCGCTAGGACTGTCAGAAGATAATGCAGGCTATATAGATCCTTCTCAGGGTGTATTATGTTATTGACATGAACATAAGCCGATGATGGGGTTGACTAATGCTTAGATGTTAGGAGAAGTTCTACGGTTCATGGTTCATGGTTCATGGTTCACCACAAACCAGAGTTGAGGACCTAGCTTGGCCAACGTAAGATCATGTCGAGCAGACCGCCCTCCAGGAATATTCGGCCATCTACCCCGAGACAGCGGCCGTAGCATCTTGCTAAGAAAGCCCAGACATGTATAATATCCCCCTAGAAAATTTCAAATTACCTAGAATACTAATAGGGACCTGGAAAGATGAAGCAGCAAAATGGTAGAGACGCAAGGTATATGTGATATGATTCCAAGCAGAGAGCCACAGTGTCCCCCTCCTTGTAAAGATCTATTGTTCATAAGATTCCCGCTGCTGTAAGCCAAGCGTGTTAAATATGATGATGTATTTTTGTGTTCGGCGCAGCCTACTTAGCTACCCTGCTACTAAGAGATGCCTAACGACGGCACAAGTCCGTCGCTCTCATTTAGTTCCGATCCAACCTTATACGATACTTTATAACGAAGCCTGACTGAGTTGCCCTTGCCAGGTTCTACTCCGTCCATCTGCAGTTGCTGTTGGACGCCAATCTTCTGGTATGGTGCAATATCTCGGCCTGACTGAGGTCGAAGTTGTAGAGTATAAGCCTGCAAATAAACAAAAAAGGGGGGTATGATGTTAGTTATTGATGTAACATAAAACATGTGTAACACCCCCATATGTGATATACGTGGTTGTGTCATTGTGTCTGGGACAGTGAAAGAGATCAAAGATCTGCGTACCTTCTCAATAGCAATTTGGAAATGCAGTTCAGATATCGGTTGAGGAGTATTGTTCGAAAACGAGACGAGGCCATGGATCCTATTTTCGCCAGGAAGCCGTTTTACCTGTACTTTTATCCCAACAGAGGTATTAAGGACTTCCACCGTGTTCTGAGATGGAAGTGTTTCCTCTGGAAGCGCAGAAGAAAACGTCCACTCGTCATCTAGCTCGGAGCTTTGCATTTTAGCCCCTTGCGTGGCCTGGTTGGATTGCTGTGGCTCATTGTGGGGCACTGGGCTACGAGGGGATGAATTTATGTTAGGTCCCGACGCTAACTGGCCGAGATCAAGAAGTGAAGAAGGAGCAGCTGATGACGCCGAGCTCTGGAGTTTGTTAAACGGCGATGATGTCCTCGAGCCTCCGGATGCTATAGAAGCGAACGGGTCGGCCTGAGGGGGTAGGGGTGTGGGTGTCGACGCTGAGGGTAGAGATGGAGATTTCGAAAACGGGGCTGACGATGGGCCTGTCGAATAATAAGTTATTTGTATTTAGTGGTATAGAGTAAAGACACTATCACTCACCATCTTTTGGCCCTAGAGGGAGCGCAACGCCCCCCTGAGGTTCATCTTGAAACGACAGGCCTAGCAGGTCACCCTCAAGCGTGGATGTGGACGGTTTGGCGCTTTTCCCGCCGTTAGAGGTAGACGGTGGCTCTTCTTCACCTCCGAAGTCAATCAGGGAGAGCTCGTTGGCAGCATTCTTCGTCACGCCTGTGCTCGTCCCTAGAGTTCCCTTAGGGATATTAGATGCGCCCGCTACATCTCCAGCCTTGATCAACTTGTATCTTTGGACTGTTCGATGTATACTATCGTTAATTTCCAAAAGCTTTGATACAGCTTCATTGTCGTCGGACTCATCTTCGCACATCTTTTGTATTTTGGGATGTGCGTTCTGGAGAGCGCTTGCTAATTCCTATATTGGGGAGGTTAGCTTCGAGAGCACGCAAGGTATTCACTAGCGTTATACAATATCGGCCAGCTCGTACCTCATACACATCTCCCTCACTTAGCTTATCACCGGGTTTGCAGTTTTCCAGCATCTCCTCGAGTAATTTAGCCTTTTCCTGAACCCTCGAAACCTCCTCTGCGGCCTTTGCCCTATAGTCCGTTCGGTGTCGTGTATCATATCCGGCCATTATTTTCATTAACCGGTTTGCCTCCCGTAGGTCATCCGGGTTACCTCTCCGTATTAGTTCCTGCAACTTGGCCGACTGGGCGATTTTCTCTTCCTCTTCCATCTCTTCGGCGGATTGGAGGTTCTGCATGACACCATTAGCAGCCGTATCTTTCCTAGACCAGATCCAAGTTTGATGATATGGCCAACATACATCACTTGGGTTCAAAACAGCTGCATCTTCGCGGCGAACTTCCGGGAACATGTATCCCTTATATAGTAGGAGGCGGTGCATGTCCCGAATGAAGCCTAGATCATCTTTGTACCTGGAAGTCTGACATATCGTTTGTCTCCATTCTTCAATCGACTCGAGAATCCTCTGCTGCGCTCTAGATGCTCGGATGGGCGGTCGTTCGGGAAATCTTCGTACTAATTCGTTCAAAAACTCCTTTGTGCTAATCTGGAGATGAAATGGGTATCCGCAATTTTTAACACATATGTCGAGGAGCTAAACCGTATAGGATAAGAGAGGAATTTGTCGGTCAGCTTCATATCCATGTGTGATATCGGAAAAAAGGAGGAGGGGGCTAGGAAACCTACAGCAAGAGCCAGCATTGCAACATTCGCATTCCGAGAATTAATTAACTGTACTATCGCCATTGCAGCTTCACGCGGGCTTTTCATTGATATCATATTAGGCCTCCGTTGTAATAAGAGCATGGTTTCTCCAGCCAGGAGGCGCAATCGCGGAACTGCTGCACTCACGCATTTCCCCTCTTTGTGTTTATCAAGTCCACCACCTCCAGATTGAGGGCCAGGTTCGGTTCATAATTCTGCGGATCGCACGCATTATCTGCAGTAGTACTCTGTCAGCCACCAACTTCATTCCTCGTAACTTCCGCTGGTGATTCGGAGGAGAAAAGACGTACGTATATATCGCTGCAGCGTGGACTGTACAGGTGGCTCGAGGTAAGCGCTAAAGCGGTCCCTGGCCGCCATCCGTGCAGATGTCGCCTCCAGGTTGTCGGTAGGTGAGAAGAAGAAAGAGACCACAGTTTTAGGGGGGATAGAAGTCACATTAAAATCGAGTTTTGAGGTCGGGCGGGGATGAGAGCGATGTTTAGGCAATCTGTATAAATTGGCTTGAAGCTATGATGGGGCTTGGCCAGCTCTTCTTAGGCTGCAAACATCGAGAACTCGCAGACAAGTCCGACTCAGCCACACCGACGTGTTATCCTACAGGGAGAGGTAGCAGATAAGAAATAATGATATTCGTCACCACCTTTTATCTATATAATTTTCTATATCCTTCATGCCATTCGAGTTTCTGACGCTGAACAGTCGACTCACGTGATTGATAAGCTTCGAACTGAACTTTTTGTGGCGTCAAATTTAATGCTGAACAAAACAATTTTGACGGGATTGCAAGAGTTCACACAGCCTATATCTCGGGAACAAGCTGTTGTCTAGGACCTGGAATACATTATACAGCACCGGCTACATCGGGATATCGCGTCAATTAAAGATGGTTCGACACAAGAAAGACAACATGGCCCGGAAGAGCAAGCGGGGTGAGTACAGACGGCCAGTGATAAGAGACGGAGTAGACGAGCATGGTAACCGGCCGCGAGCGCCCTTTCAAGCTGCCTGTTGGGATCTTGGACACTGTGATCCGAAGAAATGCTCGGGAAAAAGGCTGATGCAGCTTGGATATATGCGGGACTTGGGCATTGGGCACAAGTTTCCCGGTGTTGTTATATCGTATGTATATAAACATCTACGAAGTCTTATTTCAACGGTCTGAACATGGCTAATGAGAGACGTCAAGGCCCAATGCGAAACAGACCATCTCTCCCGCGGACAGGCCTTTGCTGGAGCAATATGGCGCAGCGGTGGTAGAGTGCTCTTGGGTGCGAGTGAGTGAAGTACCATGGTCAAAGATTGGAGGCAAGACAGAAAGACTACGTGAGTCCGCTACAGGATTTTAGGCTCCCTATGGGCTCCCTACCTCAGCTGCTTGCTAATGATCACAGTTCCCTACCTTGTGGCCGCGAATACGGTCAACTACGGCAAGCCATGGCGGCTCAACTGCGTCGAGGCACTGGCGGCCACTTTTATGATATGTGGGCACGAGGACTGGGCCGAGGAGGTACTGCAGCATTTCCGATATGGCAAGTCGTTCCTAGAGATCAACTCGCAGATATTCAAGCGGTATGCTGCCTGCGAGACGGAAGCGGACATCAAGGCTGCGGAGGAGAAGTGGCTGCAGAAGATCGAGAAGGAGTATGCGGAGAGTCGGGAGGAGAAGGGGGCTGATGATATGTGGACTACGGGGAATACGAACAGGAATGCCTATGTTTCGGATTCTGAAGACGGCGAGGGCGAGGGGGATAGTGACGATGAGGATGAGGATGGAATCCCGCAAAATGCTCTGCAGAGAGATAACCCATTCCCGGAGTCCGAGGAAGAAGACGACGATGAAGAGGAGATGGCAGAGATCCGCCGAAAGATCCTCATGTCAAAGCCGTTTGCGCCAGATGAGGAGACCGGTCTTGACAAGGTAGCCAGAGCAGCACCACCCACAGAACCTCGTCCAACCACCACTTCCAAAGACGACGACGACCAAGACGACGACAGCGGCAACGAAAGCGACGCCGCCTTCGACCGCATCCTCAACGCGACCACCTCGACCGACCGAACTGGCATCAAAGCCATCCAGCGAGAGAAACAGCGACGGCCTTAGTAAGCCGGCCCGACCATCTTCCCGCCAACTCGCCCAAGAAAGAAAAAAAAGCCGTTTTTTCCTCCTTAAGAAAAAAAAAATCCCCCGCGTTCTGCAAAGTACGAAGCGTTCCAAAGAGTGCGTACCCCCAGCTCAGGTAAAAAGACGACCCCTTGCCAGTTCCACAGTTAAAAAGGGCTTCCGGAGCGACTCTCAAGAAAGCACCTTGAAGCACCTGAAGCGACTCTTCTGGGGCGGTGGCCATCGCTGCGCTGCTGCTGCTGCCTACGGAGAGTCAACTCTGCGACCCGAGGCTGGAAGAGTTTCTCCCTCCCTTCTTGTTTTTCTATTTTAATAAAAGATAATAATAAAGCTGGGGCCTAGGGCTAATTATGGCTGTTGGTCTCGTGACCTATACAGGAGTGTTCGGGCCAGGGGCAAGCAAAGCAAGCAGGCAAGGATAAAGGAATATCAAAAACCAGAAGGGTGACATGCCTGCCATCAACGTTGCAGCTGGCGACGATCCGGCAGTGAGCCCGATATACCGCACCACGCCGGGAACTCCCGCGGGCTACCATGACCCTAGCACAGTTGCTGGCACGGGCACCGGCAGCCCACAGCTGCCTCCCGCCATCTTCCCGAGACAGGTTACGCTGCGAGACCGCGTTACGGTAGCCACGCTGATCCCGTTCTCGTCGGCGCAGGAGGTGCCCCATTCGCTGCTGGCGTACCTATGCGACCAACTCAACAAGGAGATCGAGAAGGGCGATACCTACCCGTTCCTCAACCCGCTCAGCCTCGAGGCCTTTGGCACAGACTGGTTCTCCAACTTCACGGCCGTGATGCTGCTGGGAGACGTCCCAACCATCGGCCACGTGCAGTCTCTAGAGGCCATAGGCGCTGACTGGGGGAAGATATGCCTGGGGAGCTTCAATATAAAGCCCAATTACCCGGGGAGGAGTAGTCATATATGTAACGGCGCCTTCTTGGTGACGGATGCCTCGAGGAACCGTGGTGTTGGCAGGCTGATGGGTGAATGCTACTTGGAATGGGCTCCACAGATGGTGAGCACTAGACAACTAAAACGTAACGACAATAAATCAGATAAGGTTGCTAACCTTTTCTTCTTCTTCTTTCTCTTTTTCTACCATATAGGGGTATACATATGCCGTCTTTAATCTGGTCTATGAGACCAATGTAGCGTCATGTCGGATCTGGGATGCGTTGGGTTTCAAGCGGATCGGGAGAATACCGGGCTGTGGGAATCTACGGTCGTACCCCGGTCAGCTCATCGACGCAATCATATACGGTCGAGATCTAGGCCCGGAAGGAGAAGACTTTGTCTCCGAGGAACGCTTTGACAAGATCAGATACTATCTCAAACACTCCAAGTACCCAAGTGGCGCAGATCGAGCTGAGAAAAGCCGTCTGCGTAGTGCGGCAACTCACTATAAGCTGGTGGGAGGCGAGAAAGGAGAGCCAGAGAAACTGATGCTCAAGGATAAGGAGGTTGTCTCCGATCCCCAGCAGCAGTACGAGATCGCCCGCAAGATACACCAGCAGCAACATGGCGGGATCAACAAGACTACCGCTACCATTGCGCTGAAATATCACTGGGTCCGCATCAAGGAGACCGTTAGCATGGTCATAAAGAACTGTCCACAGTGCAAAGAAGGCCCCAAGGCACCAGCCAACGGTGCCTGTGCCATCAACGGCTCCCACAACGGCAGCCCGGATGCCCATTCACCATTCAAACGAGAAAAACCACCTACTCCTCGCGACCATACCTTTAACATACCGCCACCCGACACCTTTGACCCGTCCCAGTCTGACCAGCAGCTCGCCAACGTATCTGTGCACCAGTACTCCAAAGAAGAACCCTTTAGCCCTACGCACACCCACGCCCACTCTCACTCTCACTCTCACTCTCACTCTCATACCAACCCGCTCATCCACGCTGCCGAACAAATGACAGATTACACCGACATACCCCTAGATCCACAGATAATGGACGACATACACCATCACCTCCCGCCCTTCCAGCACCACAACGGCGTCAACGTCGGCGTTGGTGTGAGCCCGTACGAACCGGACGGAACACAGGACCCTCACGCCCTAACCCATGGCTTTGACCATACACCCATGCAGCATCATGACCACGACCATCACCACGGCCACCACCACGACCACACGGGCAACTACCAGGTTGTCGAAGACGATGACCTGATGGCCTCGCATTCCGGTGTAGGCGCCGGAGTGGGTGTTGACGTCGATGTCGGTGTTGACGTTGGCGTCGGCATGAGAGACCAGTCGATGAGACTGGTGGAGGCGACACGACTGCAGAACGATGCTCAGTTTCAGGCGGACTTACTGACCGTTGCCTTTGGCGGGAGAGAGGATCAGAGCCATTTTGATAGCTAAACCGGTGTTGCTTGTGACGAGGGTGTAGTCATATAGTGTTCTCTCTGTCTATTTGCTTTCGTGCCCCGGAGTATGGAGGATTATATATACCTATGGCTTTGACCTTTAATTTCATGTTTTACGATCTTGTTAACGAGATAGGAACCCTTAGACGGATAGATCATATCAACTGTTCAGACAATTCAATATTTATTCCCTTCGTTCAGCATAAATATATTGTTCCTCCGTAGTCTTGCAGTAAAAAGGGGGTTTTGGCCCACTCGATGTTGCTGACACACCAGAAGGTACACAAGCTACAAAACTAAAGTTTCAATGGAGGGCTTCAGATGGCTTTACACCAACACAACGTCTCTCCCTTCATATATTGAAATAAAGAGAATAAAGATTGCAATTTTCTCAAGGAATACGGCTCACTTGGATCGCCAGCCTTCCACTCGCCGTATAAGCTACTACCACACCCCGCCGCAATAATGGCATTCAGCGGCCAAACACCCACAATCATCGTGCTGAAGGAGGGTCAGTTTTTTCCAAACTCTCCCCCCC
>JANTQJ010000738.1:0-11141 GCA_032989685.1 Arthroderma sp. PD_2
CGAGGATACTTTTTTGGACGTATGTATCCCTGCTCCTACATTTAATGCTGGGGCTACTTTCATCCAATGGAAATTATGGCTATGCCAGGCAGACATGAAGCTGACACAATCGTTTCATAGCGGCATGCTATTCAAGGCTCCCCGCGTGGTTACCTTTTTGGATATATATACCACCCATCTTCCCTAGATAACAAGGTTGCAAATCCTTTAATGACTGCCATATGTCCTGCTCAGTCTTCCCGCAAGCGCCGGAATACTACTGGCTCTGATCAACTGCAGCACCAACCGAAAAGGCTGCGGCCAACTCCAGATTATTGGGATAACCTATCAAAGATTTGGTTAACCAAGGATGCCCTTGAGGAGTTAGATCGGCGAAATAATACCTCGTCAAGAAAAGCACCAGGGCCATCCCAGACTTTTCATAGACCGGTTACTCGGGCGCTTCAGTCTGCTCTCAGGAATCATTGCCAGTCACTTGCTCGTGACCCTCTAGACATTATCCCGGAACGGTCAAGGGACGTAAAGAGGCTTTCCAGGTACGGTGGGCCCGACTTATCTGACCTTCGAAATGTAAGCACCTAGGATTATGGTTCCACGCTTGCACCTACGCTGACAAGAGACTTTAGTATCCGGACCCTCGGATTCCACTCTATCAACCAATGAGCTCCAGCCGGTCACGCAGTCGAAAGAGACGAGCGGAATCTCCCCCATCTTCAAATGCTAGGAACACCAAAACCACCACAAAATCTTCAAGCACTACAGCCTATAATCGCAACTTCCAGCAAAACCTAGTTGACCATGGAGTTTACCCTGATGGATATGAGTATCCCGATGGCGAATTGCCAGAATTACCAAGTAACTGGGATAGGATACATGAAAGATTATCCCGACCACGGCCCTCGCTTTCCCCGTCAAGATTCCCCGAAAGCGAGTTCCGAAAATTTAAACGAGCTGATACACATGCATCTAAAGAAACACCAGTAATAAGGTCTGTCATACCAATAATTGATGGTGATGTTGGAGACCCGAAATGCGTCGGAGGGGATTATCTGTTTGGAAACCTCGCCCATCTAACAGATGGCACACTGGCAGCTGCAAAGCCAGATCATTTCTTTGGTGCCCGTCCTGAGCAGCTTAAGCGTCAAATCCGTAATGAGCTTAGCAAGCAGATCATTCCATCGACGCAGGATGACCTCCCGATGGCCCCGAACTTCTTTTTAGAGGCCAAAGGGCCAGATGGATCTCTTGCCGTTGCCACACGTCAGGCTTGTTATAACGGTGCTCTGGGCGCTCGGGGGATTCATAGTCTACAGTCGTACAAGCGAGATGATGACCATACCTACGATAATAACGCTTACACACTGACATCAATCTACCACGGCAGTACACTCAAGCTTTATACGACGCACCCTACTGCCCCTCGAGATAGTGACGGTTGCTCTGAATATATAATGACTTCATTAAGATCATTTGCGATGGCAGATAACGCAGACACCTTTCGAAAGGGAGCATCCGCGTATCGAAACGCTAGGGACTGGGCGAAGGAACAGAGGGACGAGGCTATTAAGGCTGCAAACGAGAGATATATTCATTCCCAACAAGATCTCTCTACATCTGAGCGCGCAACCAATTCTGAATCAACAGCCAATTTAGACGACTCTGACCGCGATCCTTTCTCTGTATCTGACAACAGGATGCACTCTATTCCAACCAATTATGCGGAAGAAGATGCCCAGGACCACAATGAATCTCCATAACTGAAGGGCTGGCTACTTCGTCTATATGTCGCTTCTTCAGGTGGCTCCTAGCTACCTATACGGAGACTTCTACCATAAGACCTTAGGGACCCCCATATTCTACCGAGGGTTAAGGGTAGTCAAAGCAATCGGAAAGGGTTAAGGGCTATTAACTACCATAGATAAGGGGGCTGTATTCATCTGATCCCTGAAAAGTATACCGGGGACCTTAGAACTTGTTCTAAGGGTCTTCGTACCTTTCTTGCTAGGTATCTAGTACGTAGTCGTTAAGTTTAAATACAGTCACGACTACTAAGAGTACATCTCCTGTTACAAGAGTGGCAGTTTAGAGTTTATAATTACATAACATACTTCCGGCCCGAGTTGAGTTAAGTCTTGGCATTGCAAATGATGACTAAGCTCGATATAGAGCACAACCGACAGAACTACACCGTAAACATGCAATAACCACCGATATGACGCGTTGCGATAGTCCGTAACCCAAATAAAAGGGATATAAAAGCAAGAGAGCATAGTTTCGAATTTACACAAGTCCAAGCTCCTTGTAGAAGGCATCGGGCTTTGGATCGCGACCGAGGAACTCCTTCAGTGTCGTCATTTCGTCCTGGCTTCCTCCCTTCTCTAGAACGGCATAACGGTATCGACGTCCCTCCTTCTTGTTCATGGGGTCTTCCTTGAAGACGGTATAGAACATGTCGGTAGAGTATACTTGCGAGCTGTTTAGAGTGTTAGTACACGATATAATGGAGCGGGAAGAAATGGTCTAAGACATACCTAAGGTAGCCGTAGTAACCGGCATCGTAGCCACCCATGAGGTGGCCAAAGGTGGCTTCTCCGTGACCCCAGGAGTATCCTTCACCAAGAACCTCAGGCCCATCCAGAGAGGCAATATCCTTTCGAAGCTTGTTATAAGTCTCTGAAATATTCATGTCCTTGATCGCTTCATGATCCTTGGGCTCGTGGACGGTCATATCGAAGATTCCAAAGTGTAGTTGACGCAGGTTGAACAGTGCGGCGTTGACATGCTTCGTCTTGATGAGGTTTTGGATCAATTCATCAGTAATCTCAGCAGCGGGAGCCGGCTTGTCGCCTGCATGTTCCTTCCAGGCCTTGAAGTATTCTGGTGAAAGGGTAGAGTAGTGCTTGCTAAGTGATTTGAGTTGAGAAGGGGTCCAGCACCAGTTCTCAAGCATCTGGCTGGGAGCCTCGACGAAGTCGCGGACTGTGTTGGTGCCGTGGAAACGAGAGTAGATGGTCTTTGAGACGAGATCGTGGATTCCGTGGCCAAGCTCATGGAAGAGGGTGACGACTTCATCGTGTTTAAGGAGACTGGGTTTCTTTTCTGTTGGCTTGGAGAAGTTGCAGACAAGTGCAGTGGCGGGGTAGCGACGGGATCCGTCTTTTTGAATGAAACCCTATATACCATTAGCTTGGGATGGATATGATGATGATGGAACACGGGTGAGCTTGACATACCGGCTGCAAGTTAAAGTTGGCAGCATGCCCATACTTGCCCTCACGCGGGAATAAGTCAAGATATAGATATCCGACAAACCCACTTCCCTCGCCCTCGTCGTTCCAGACGCTAAACACCTGCACATCCTCATGCCAAACGATATCCTCCGCCTTACCGGTGGTAGAAATTTTAGCTCTCTCCTCACCATGGATCTCGACAAAGACAAGACCGAAGATCTGCTCGAAGATCTCCAACATGCCGCGGATGGTGGTCTGAAGTGGGAAATATTCAGCAATCAACTGATGGTCCAACGAATACTCCTTCTCCAGCATCATGCGGTCGTAGAACCTGTGGTCCCAGAGGTAATAATGTCCATCGAACTCTTTGCTTTGAGCTTTGAGATCTTTCTCTTTCATTCCCATGAGAGTCTTAATCTCCTCTCCACCACCGGCGGTCAGTCTAGAGCGCAGATCACCCAAGAAGTCATCGACGGTCTTGGGGGTTTTGGCCATCTTGTCCTCGATCCTGAAGGCGGCGTGGTTGGGGTACTTGAGCAGTCTAGCTGCCTCGTCGCGGAGGAGCAGGGTTTCCTTGAACAATGGGATGTTCTGGTTACACTTGTTCTCGTTGGCGATGAGTACGGCCTTCCTGGTCTCCGGGTTGGTAGCATATTTCAGCGTGGGGAAGAGATCAGGGTATTTGAAGGTCAAACGGATCTTGCCTTCGTTCTCGCCCTCACCCTTCTTCAACCCAGACAACACATCATCTGGAACACCATTGAGCTGTTCCCTGGTGAACCAGAGACCACCATTCTCCTCATTGAGGTTCTTCTGAAACTCAAGGCTGATCTCGCTCAACCGCTTCTTGATTTCCTTGAACCTATCCCGTTGAGGCCCAGCAGGCAACCCCAGCCCGTTACGGATATAATCCTTATGGTCCTTGTCAAGCAACTTCTTAGACTCAGGATCAAGTTTCTCATTCTTCTTCACAGCCGCGTCGGTGAGTTTATACAGGTCCTCACGCATGGCAGACTCGATACCGAAATCGTTCATCAAACGCTCTGCCTCCGTCGACGCATCACGCAGCTTACTATCCGTCGAAACAGACTGGTAAAAGCCCAGGATATGTGACTCGAGAGCCATGGTGTTCTCATCCCGAGCTAGAGGGAGTATGACCTTGTCGAACGCTGCTGTCTCCTCCGTGACGTTGCCAGCGACGCCATCTTGTACAGCACGCGAGACCTCGATCAGGCGTTTAGTATCTGCCACGACAGATGCGGGGGTGCCTGTGAAGAGCGGCGGGGCCTGAGGCGGTGTTCGAAGAGCAGAGGGCGCCATTGATGCTGTGGTAAGCGGTCGTCTGGTCGATGTGTATGTTGATGTTGTTGCTGAGTAGATCTGGACTGGCGAGGGGGAGGAGAAGGTGGTGGCGGGGCGGCCGTTCCGCAGAGGCAGCAGCCTTAGGGCGGGGAAGCGCAGTGAGGGAGCCAGGATGAGGACGATTCCAAGGAAGAGCGGGATCGCGAGCCAGAAGGGAGAACAGCGGTACCTCGACGTCTGCGCCAGGTTGAATGACAGGACCGTGGACTAGTTATAAGATCAGAGTAGTCACTCAGTCATCGAGCGACATGTGTGTGCATAAGGAATATATATACAACTGTTAATGAGCGTGTTCTGTCTAGTTAAGCTGCTTAACTGTAGCTGCTTGTTCCTTTGGTGGCTTCAGTCACTAAAGCTGTCCTTTTGCATTGAGAAACTGCAACTAGCCAAGGCCTTACGTAAGAGTCTGGGGAACGACATCAATATAGCAGATTAAGATGGATAAGAATTAAGTATATTATCTTGATACTAAGTCTGGAGCTTCTGGTCAAAGGGAGACAAGAAAAGGAGAAAACAATAAGTGAAGAAACTGTTACTCCATGCTGTTTTGAACTATTATCTCATAAAATGAAAATTTATAACCCTCCCATTTCATTCCCAACTCCAGAGCCCCAGGCAAAAAAGAAAGAAAGAAAAGAACAAGAATATTAAATGGAGGGTGTTCCCTGGCCATAGTCGAAGTCGTCGCCGTTTCATGAAAGAGGAAGGTAAAGAAAGGAAAACAGGAGTTGTTCCATTCCACATCGGAGGTAGGAGGGAGAGAGGGTAAGGAAGAGATATATATTATCACATCGGGTGAGAGAGAGGTCAGTCATCTGCGGCTATGACTTGACTCAAGAAGACTACGCAAGGAAACAAACCAAATCGTTAACCATCATATCTATCAAGGAGAAGCAAGGCTGAAACATCAAAGGGTGGCGAGAAACGCTTCAAGCAGCGCCGGCGGATGGAAACGACTCAGGGATCTTAGTCACCTGTGAACCGGCACGAATGATACGGTTACCCGACTCATCACGTACAAAGTCAACCTCCTTGTTTTCCTTCTGGGCTCTCTTCCAGATCTCTACCTCACATCCACCACGGATGACGCCTACTCGCATGGTGGAGAGTAGGTTGTGAGCAGCGTTGGAGTGGTTGTATACACCACCGTTGAACATGGCGGTGGCGTCCTTGCCGATGCCAGAGTTGATCATTGCCTTGCCACCGGGGTGGTCTTTGATGAAGTCGGTGACATCGTGAACGACGCCGGCAACGGCGATCAGGCCACGGCCGTTCTTGGACTGTTCAACGTAATCATCCCATTCCATGACGGGTAGTTGGTCGAGTGGTACACCCCAGTCGAGTTTAGCACGACGTTGGTCAATCTTCTTCTGTAGTTGCTGGACACGTCCCTTTTCGATCTCGTTGGATCGGAACTGTTTGAGGTCGTAGGCGAGTCCGAGCTGCTTCCATGTCCAGATGGTCCACTTGGTGGGATCGTACTGGTGCCATTCGATAGCATTGCGGTAGTCAGATGGGAACTCGTGGTGGAAGTTGTGGTATCCTTCTCCGAGGGTGACGAGGGCAGTGATGACGTGGTCACGGGGTGAGTTACGGTCGTCAAAGGGCTGGTCACCTAGCCAGTGAGCGAGGGAGTTGACACAGAAGGTGGCCTGCTGGACGAAGAAGATGCGTAAGATTCCAGCGTAGATGATACCACCGGCCCAGTCACCCCATCCGAGACCGCTGACGAGCATGGGGAAGATGAGACCCATGAAGACGACGACGTTGAGGTAGTTCTTGTGCTGCCAGACGACGACGGGGTCTTCATTGAGATCGGTGATGTCGGTACGTCCGATACGCTTGGGGTTCTGCTTCATGACCATCCATCCGAGATGGGAGTAGAGCAGGCCCTTGCGGACGGAGTAAGGATCCTTGTCGGTGTCGGTGTAGCGGTGATGGGCACGGTGGCCACGAGCCCACCATCTGATAGACCCTTCAACGGCACCACCACCAACAGCAGCCAAGTAGATTCTCAGTGGGAGAGAAGCAGAGTACGAGCAGTGTGCCCATAGACGATGGTATCCTGGTACATGTTAGCTATATTCGTTTTCTTCATTCTTCTTCTTTCATGATGAACCTACCAGCTGTGATTCCGAGACCGGTCATGAAGTAGTAGATAACCTCAATAATGTCAGTCTTGAGCAGTAGCGGCACCCAAAGAGCCTGTACACATCCCAGCAGAGGTACAACGAGGATGAAGGTGACGTTGAGCCAATTGACATGCTTGTGCCAGTTGCCGAGTGTGATCTTGGTGTCTGTGATGTGAGGTTTTCTGGCCTCTGGCTGCTGGGCCTGAACCTGTGGCTGTTCGGCCGTCGACGGACCTGCGTCGGCTCCCATGGTGGTTGATATTATCTAGTATATACGTCGATGTGTCGAAGTTGATGTTGACTTTGATGAAGATGAAGTCTTTGTGGGAGAAGAGGAAGAGGAAAGCCGGGCTAAGCAGCAGGTTTAAGCCCTAACCCTTATACCATGGAAGTGGCCGGGAAGTCTTTCTGGGTGAAGGTTGAGAAAGTGAACCAGAAGAAGGGAGAGAGATCAAGGGCGTTCACTCTATATAAGTAAAAAAGAGTGGTGGAAAAAGTGGTGCCACCCGCCAATCCCCCCCCCGGCTACTTCGTTCTTCCGCCATGCAGGTCGCGCCGCCCTTCTTCCCCCCCCCCTGAATTCCGTTGTTTGTCTTGCTCGTGCTTCTTCTTTCTTAACTGTTCTTGTTGGGGCGGAAGTGGAGGGAAAACGAAGAGGAGAGAGAACAAGCTTTTGTGGTGCCTGGGGGAAGGTCGATCGCTGGCTGTATCCATCTTACGTCACGTCACTCACTCTCCCGTCTTGAGTTGGGCTTATCTTTGTTGCTCATTATAGAGGTGGGTAGTTATTAAGTGACCTGCGACAGTCTCAGCGACTTTCATGCATAATTGTTGGTGCTGCGTCGAGTTCGAGGTTGATGTTGACAGTCAAGTAGAGGTGGCTTGGAAGGACGATACCTGCTTACCTAATACTTTACTCCAACGGGCGGTCTGGCCTCCCAACAAACAGAAATCTTTTTTTCTCTCTCGCCACGGACAACGCTCAGCTTACTCTCCTTATCGCTCTTATCAAAAGCCTCTTCTCATCGTCATCGTCATCGTCATCGTCTTTTCCTCCTCCTCTCATCATCATCTCCTTCCCTTCTTTTCTTTCCACTTGTTCCATCTCTGTTCTCATCTTCTCTCTCTTTCGCTACATCAACATCAACATCAACCCCGAAACGGCCTAGCGTCTAAGCGTCCTCCCCAACAGAAAAAATTCTCTTCCTTGGCGATGACTAAGTGATGACTAAGATGGAACTCCCCAGCAGTCCCAATAGGGAAAGTGCCGAGGTTGCAGGTGCAGATAAGATAGGGCCTGGGCATCTTGCGCCCCTCCTCCTTTTTCTTTACGGATATCCTTACCTAGGCCAGGCCTATTCATGGTATACTCACGGAGGGAGTCCCAACCAAGGGAATTCCTGGCAGCCTCCTCGGAAAGGGAAGAAGGTTACACGTGTGCCCGGCGGAGATCTACCGTCCATCCCACAACAAAAACATCAACATGAAGCCGAGGCTGGAACACTTGGCCTAGAGATATCAAGGAAAGACCAACTTCTGGATACTCCAAATAATCGTACACTTCCTATTGGAGATTGCATTACATTATATACAGGTTACAGCTCTTGGAGAGCTCCAGATCCAGGCTGATGCATTGTCCGTGTTTTATCCTTTTCCCCAACATTCACAGCACGCATAACAATGACGCCAACGGCGCAATCACAGTGCTCAACAGCGGGTTGATAACGCCCATAGATCCATACCACGCCCCAAACGCCAAGTTGCCCAACAGATATGTACAGAAGATAGGCGCCTCATACGGGCCTTCGATGCCGTAGTGGAACCATTTCAGCTGGAGAATTACTGCAGAGTCAAGGTTAGTTATACGGGGTATATATCTCCGAGAGGAAGCAACCTAGGCGAGTCAACAAATTCTACTTACTGGCCATTGCGGGGAGGACCATGAGATGGTTGAAGCATATGCCGATGATGTCGTAGATCTTGGCTTTATGGGAATGGAGCATGGGGATGATGCTCTTAAAGCCCACGGTTGTGTGGACGATGACGGTATACGCGTTCATGGCTATGCCGAGAGCAGTCAGGCCGACCCGCCATGGTTGGGAGAGAAGCATGTTTGTTTGTCTTTTGTGGTTTGCTTTCAAATTGGAGGTAGAGTTGGAAGTTGGTGATTCTGACGATGAGGCTGGAAGCTGCTTCGAAGAAAATACCCCCTTCATGATATATATACAGTTGACATCGGAAGTCTGGAGGTATCATCCTGCCGTGATACGAGTTGCTCCCACCCGATCTGGGCTCTCCTAATTCAAGTTTCTACCCTAGAGCTAAACGATATACAGCAGAGGATCGAAGACATGGCGTCTAGGAGATGCTGACCTCTCCCTTAAAACCGCCCTATCCCTCACTACGCACTGCTTACTGCTTCGGGCGAGCTTTGCGATAGGGCTGGAGTGGGGCGATGAGTTAAAAATAGCTCCCCGAGATATAAAACCTTAATCTGTGCCCAGCTCGTCGGGAAAACTCGGGATGAAATGTATAGAACTCCTAAGTCGTCCACCTGACAGACCACGGGTTTGAATAACGAAATAGTGGAATATACTTGACTCATATTTGCGATGTCTAGAGACTAGATAATTATACATCACCTTCCACCATACTTCTTAGGAGCAGCTCCGTTTCATCCTTGCCGTTTACCTGGGCTTCGAGTTCAGGGTCCCGCTTGGCGAGGTTTGTAGCTGGGGTATCATCTAGCCATTCTTCTTCCTCCTCTTCTTCATCCTGGCTATCCATTATTTCAGTGGGTAGGTACGTAGTTGCTAGGACTGGTTCAGCCGGCGACTCAACTGGGTCAGTCGGTATCTCATCTGGGCTTTCGTTCTCATTCTCATTGTCGTTTTCGTTCCCATTGTCGTGCTCAATATCGTGCTCCATCTTTGGTCTACGAGGAATCTGAGCTGGTGATAGCTGTTGGTCTAGTTTCCGCTTCATCGGCTGAGGTGTCACGTCCATACCGGCACTGAGGCGTATCGACAGTTGCGTAAATTCGGAAAGGCCCTATGAACGTATAAGTGATGGACGATAAACTCTTCTTAATTTAAACATACCGCATCATGGACGAGGAATGGGATGATCCTCTCCACTGTCCTAGGCATAGTAGCTATCTTCCCAGCTTTGAAGACTTCCGCGATCCTAATTCGCTTCAAACGGACCTCCTCTCTCACTCCAGGACCTAGCCAGTGCCAATACAAGATAATCCGTGTAGCTACACTAGTATCCCACGTATACCCGGATATAGCAACGTGCAACATGGGTTTCTGGCCCGGCCGGAATCGCGTAACCATCTCGTTGGTGACAATTACCGCACAGTCGAGACGAGAAGCAAGTGCATTTAGATTCGAGGCCAGATTACCTATTGATTTCCACCATAGCTTTGACTCTTGGGCATCCTTGGACTTTTCTGCGCGGCTCAAGTCTGCAGCTTTGCTCAGTTTGATAGGCAGCTTGCTTCGGAATTCTGACCCGAAGAGACAAGATATTGAGTCTAGGACTATTAACCCTGTGTTAGCAGGTGGAAAGTCCGGGATAGGGAATGAGATGAGTGCCATTAGATGCGCGAGTGTTGTTGGTTGCAAGTGTAGTAAATTTTGTAATAGGTCATCTGGCTGTGACACTGTGTTATCCTTCGGTAGCATCTTCTCAAATCGGGCTGCGCATAATGGGCCAGCAGTGTCTATGCTTATTAGTATCTCCTCAACTCAAATAGAGAAGGGTGATTCCGTACCTATCCATACGACTGATTCTCCTCGACTCAGTGCGCTTGCAGCGGTCGTCATCCTAAGATATCATCAGTAAAATGTTGATAGTAGTAGTGAAAACCACTCACGCCAAAGTAGTCTTCCCAGACCCTCTCGGCCCTGATATCTCAGTGACTTCGCCTCTCTGAATGCCCGGTGTCGGGAGAGGTCTTTCATCAGAGCCACTTCCATTGGTATTACCATTGCCATTGCCATTACCGCTATCGGTAACGACACCGCCGGCATTCGAAGCTAGCTGGCTCCATCCCTGCAGTGAAAATTGTGAAGCAGTGGGAGCAGAGTCGGAGGCTGTGTTCGTGGTTGTATTTGTACTTTGTTTTGGAGGGGGTATCAAAGCTGTATCGAGGCGCGAGAGGCTGGTAGAGAGTGGGCTCCTACTAGAAACATTCGGCAGTAGGGCGGATGAGTGTCTCGGATCACTGGTGTTGTGCAATTGAGCTATCCAACTGTCAGAGGATATACCTGGAAGATGGGTTCAATACGTACAGGCGATAGGTGTGTTGGAGAAGTTAGCTGTGTCTCCGTTCATTGCTTATGCTAGCCATCGAGACAGGGATGTAGTAGCGGTGCAGTCAGATATCAGCTTCCCCACGGGCAGAGTCGTT
>JANTQJ010000739.1:0-11134 GCA_032989685.1 Arthroderma sp. PD_2
AGATATTTAAATACCTAGTCTAGTAAGAATATACTAAAAAGAAGTTTTAGTAATATTAAAAAGGTTCTCTAAATCAAGTCCGAAAAGGGAAGGAAGGGGGGGTTTTCTTCTTATCCATTATATACCGGGTTCCTTACTATACTAGCTAGCTAACTCTATTATAGATAAAGAGGAAGAGACTAAAGCTACTATAGGATAGAGTTATCTTTAAGAAAGATAAAGTTAAAAGTAGAAAAGAGAAAAGATAACTAACTCTAAGATAGTTATAGTTTAGAAGATAGTTAGAAAGATAGAAGAACTATTTATCTAAAAAGTAACTTCTATATATAAAATAGGTAAGTTCCTAATTAGGTAAAAATAATAATAAATTAATAGTAGAGTATATTAATAATATAGAATAAAGCGTAGAGAAATTGTAGAGTAATAAAAAGAATAATAGTAAAGAAGAAGTAATAAAGTAGATAATTATATTAGTAAGTAAAATAAGTATAAAATCTATAACTAGGCCTCTACTAAAACCTTTAACTTAGGTAATTAGTATAGGGCTACTAAAGGTACTATAGTCGGTAGATAAATATAATAGCGGTTTTTAAGGACTATATAATTAGTATATAGGCAAAAGATATATAGATATTAAAATTAAAGATTAACTTAGAAAGAGATAAGATATACTATTAGATATATAAGCGAGCTCAGTCACGTGCTTCTAGGCATACTATAGGGGAATATGGGGTGTTTTCGGGATACCTATATTTCCGCTCCGATACTATATTAGAACCCCTTAAAGTCTTAATATAGTACTAATACAGCTCCGACACTATATCAGATCGGTACCTACTTTATTCTACTATAGATATACTATATATTATAAAGAAATATTTTTATTTTATTTTTAGACTATCTAAACTATTATACTTATATAAAGAAATATAAAAATACCTCCGATATTTTAAATTTTAGTAATATTTTTATTCTAATAGTAGATTATTTATTAGCATAGGCTGGGCTACTATCTAGTTATATATTGCTCTCTTCCGTAGCACCCTCCGCCTTATAGAAGTTATCGCCCTATATATACTAATTAGTATTTATAGGGTTAGCAGTCGCACGCTATCCGATAGCCTTGCCCTTAAATTCTGCGGCCTTTTTAGTATAAGTTTGCGGGTTAGTACTATACTATTTAATACGGAGAGAAGAGCTCTAAGCATATTTGATAAAAGCGGAGTAAGCAGGACTATACTAGTTAAAGTTGGGTTAAGGAAGCGGAGTATAGAATATTATAGTTTGCTTTCCCGGAGTAGGGTGGATAACAAGAGGAGATTCTAGAGATTAATAGGGAGGCTCCGACTTATAATAGCTACCTATAGGAGATAGTAAGTTAAGAAAATCCTAAAATATATATTTGTACTTCTTTAGGGTAATATATTAACAGTTAGGAGTATTAGTAGCTATAGAGATATTATACTTCTATTATAGGGTTAGTTTTATAATTATATAGAGTAACCTTAATACTATTATTAGAGGAGAGAATATACCTAAGGAGCTTACTTATATTTAGTTAGAGTAGTATCGTACTTAATATACTTAATAGTTTTCTTCTCGATAGTAGGGCTACGCAAAATAATAGGTAGATTCTTTTTTAGGCTCTATATATCTATAGTTAGCTTTAAGATTTTGAAAATAATAGAAAATTGGCTTAAAATTATAAGTTTCTTATCTTTATTTTATTAACTATGAGCTTATTTTACTCGATTATAGTTTTGTTCTGGGCTATAGATACTTCCTAAATCTCCTTAATTTCCTCAAGGGCCGATATAATATATTTAAAGGCAGCAACCTTAGACTTCTTATAAGTACCGATAAAAAGCGCGCCTATAGCCTTAGGTATAATTTTAGTAATATCTGGAGAATCCTCCTTCTTATAGTCCTTCTTCTATTTCTTAAGTTTTATAGTAATATTATATATAGTAGTAAGAAGACTGGCCTTTAAGATCTTATATGTAGCCTAATTCTTAGTCTTTTAGAAAAAAGAGTATATTTTAATAAGGCATTTTATATCTTCCTTAAAATTAATTAGAAATATTTTATAGTCCTTTTTATCGCGGATATAGTAAGCACACGCTTTATTACTAGTAGGTAACTAATTATATTAACTCTCTATTCTACTTAGGAAGATATAGTATAAGACATATTGCTGGCATATAGTCGGGTTATCGAGTTTAGCTAGTTTATCTTCTAGTTCTTCGATAATATCCTTCTTTTTACTAGTTTTTAGCATAGCCTCCGATTTTACTCCTCTACGAGATACTATATTGCTATCTACTCTTTAGTTAGTATTGCTATTTTCTAATATTTAAACTACTCTCCCTTTTCTAATCGGAGTATAAAATAGGCTTTACTTACCTTTAACGCGTTGCTCCTTGCTTAATATCTTAATCTAAGCAAGTCTAGGGGGTGAAGGGAGAGGGATGAAGAGGGTGAAGAAGAAGTAAAGAGTTTTCCTAGGAAAATAATAAAGAGATATATTAATATCCTTCTCCTAGGCAACTATCCCGATTAGGTAATATATAATATTAAAAATAATAATAGAAGTATTCTTATGCTTTTAATATATACTTATACTAAATTCTATAAGTTATATATACTCTGACAATATATATACTATTTCTTAATATCCTCTACTCCTCCGATAATATACTTATACTAGATATTGATACCCCTTTCCTCTATAACAGAATGCCGATAGCCTCCAACAGGCCTCCGACAAAATAGGACTAGAATATTAGTAATATAGCCCTTATTATTAACTTTAAATCCTAATATACTATTTTAGATTTCTTCTTTAAGATTAAAGATCGGAGTATTTGAAAATAGAATATTAGGTATTGTAGAGAAATACATTTTCTTTACAGCCTTTTCTTAGGCTTCTATATTTAATGGTTGGGAGTTTCGGCCAGTATCGCGAATCTTCCTTTCTATAAAGTTAGAGCAGATAATAGTCTTAAACTTATCGGCTCTACCTATATTATCCTAGAAGACTATAACTTCATGCTATCGGCCTATAGCCTTCGATATTCTAGCCAACTTATCGGCAACATTAATATACTTCTTAACTTTAGCTACAAGGTTACTATATATATCTTAATCTATAGATCAGTACTTGAACTTATATTTAAAGTATTTTACTTACTTTTAATATACTATTGGCCGACCTCCGATATATTATCGAAATCTAGAACTGGCTTTATCCAGAAGAAGATTTAGAAGAACTTCTCTTAAGTAAATATCTTTATAAAGAGTCAGAATAATATATCTTATTTATCACAATTATACAACCTATACTCCGGGGTAACCTTTCGGGCCCTCTCTAATTTATTAGCAATATAGATCTATTAAAAATATAAGAAACTCCTCCGAAACTATAGATTTTCGGAGTATTATACCTTTATTGCCTTAAATAACTTGCTTTTCTAGCCCTTAATAACCTCGAGTATAGTAGTATAGGCTTAACTAAATTTATAAGAATTACTATCCCTAATTTTATATATATCCTGGACAATACTACTCAAATTATTCTTATAGAAGTTTAGAAAATATATCTATTAGATCTATTAGGTAAGTCAGAGCTCTATAGGTCGGATTTCAGTATTATATTAATCTATATTAGGATACTAAATCCTCCGATGCCTCTTCCTTAGTGGTAATAGTGCCTTATTTTCTCTCTCTAGAATCAAGGAGTTAATATTATTGATGTCGGCTATACTAGGTTTTGCTTTTATTTAGATCGGAGTAGATTAGACCTTTAGAATAGTTTATAGATAGTATTAATTAAGTATAGGTCTTTATTTATCTATAATGCTTTATATTATTTTATAGTATATTCCTATCCGACATCGGGATTACCCGTTTAGGAACTATAGTTCTACTATTCCTCTCCGCCTCTAGGCCCTTTATTTTAATATCGTTCTCCTACCTCTAATAGAACCTTAGAATTTTCTTAATATTACAATATCTACTCCCTCTTCCTCTTCTCTACTATAAATATCTTCTTCTCCTACTTAAGACTCTAACTACTATTTCTATTATACCTCCGCAGATCTTTAGAGGCTATAAAAAGCGCCTTATAAGTAGTTAGCTAGCGCGATAATAGCCACTCTAGTAAGATATAGATATTAGCTATAAAGGATATAAAGTTTAAGAATTAGGGCCATTAACTTAAGTATAGCCTAGAAATACTAATATTTCCGATACAGAAGGCGATATCGAGATACCAGTAAGTATATTCTATAATATCTAAGGGACTTGTTACTAATTTTTTATAGAATATAATATCTGATAATATCTCCGATATTTCTGAAGATAACGTTGATATAGCTGAAGATTCTAAAGATAAAGCTGTTAAAGAGTTAAATACCGAAGATATATATTAGCTTTTATAGTCCGTAGTATATAGCAACGTTAATGATCGTGATATTGATATTCCCTATATTAATATTGATATTCCCTATATTCATATTAAGGTTAGCGATGTTTCTTATATTTCATATAATGCTTATGATATTAATAATATTCCTTATAATATTAACGATATTCCTTATAATATTAATAATATTCCTTGTGATATTAAGGCTACCGATATTAATATTACTGCTCTAACTTAGTATACTAGCGACTCCGATACCTCTAATCTAGTAGAGGTACTCCTATATGCTTATAACGACTATCCTATAAGTAAGTTTATAATAGTATTTGTACTCTAGACTAAGGAATTAGGCATATCTCGGATATACTATCAGTTATTAGTAGAGATTCTGCGGACCCTTGATAATACTATTCCGATTTAAGAGTTACCTTTAGGACTATTAACTTTGAAGTAATATTGTAAGGCCCAGTTCCCTATATTACTAGTTAGATATATAAAGATTCTAATTATTTTACTATTATAGCTACTAATACTCTGCCTAGCTAATAAGGCCCTCGCTAAGACTACTATAAAGAATATCTTCTTCTAAGATATAATTACACTTGTGTCAAGCTTAGTAAAATCTCTAGAGTTCCGCTACCATATATATATTGGTATAGTAGAGATAGTTAACTTACTAACTAAACTCTGGCAGTTATATAGTTGGGGTAGCTTAGTGAAGTACTACTTAGGGGATGTGGCCCGTAACCGCGATTTAGAAGTAATCCTACTATCTGATATTATCCTCTATAAGTGCGATAAGGAAGACTGCAGCTACTATCGTTGGATAGAGAACAGGGTATACTATATAGGTCGGGTCCTCTTCTTTGGTAAGAACTTCCGATCGGACTTGCCTTACCCCCCTAGTACTATTATTCTTAAAGTATAAGGAATCCTTTAGTATTCGGTATATAACTATCGTGGTTAACTATCTGTACTAGTACCTCCTATTTATAGAAAGGAGCTTTTGATTACTAAGAATAAGGTGTTCTATATCCCTATAGTGAATGTTATGTTAAAGGTTAATATTTATATAGACACCGAGTTTAGAATCTCTAATATTAATGACTTGGATAACTCTGATAACGTACTACTAAACTTCGATAACCGTTTTAAGTTCTTCCTATAATAAGTAGTTAATATATCTTTAGGTGTCTTTCGCGTTACTCTATATTATAAAACTACTCCGCCACGAGGTAAGTTAGAAATTACTTTGTATGGTAGAGAGTCTCTTTTAGATATATTTTACTCTAGCTAGGTCTTGTTACTGCTATATCTGTTATTTATAGATAGATTTAGATTGTATCGGAATATATACTGAATGCTTATTGGTATTTATCTTATCCTAGGTCTTAGTTACGTATAGCGTAATAAGCGAAACAATATCTATACCTTAATATTTGGCCTATATAGTACTAATTTCCCGGACGTCGTTAGTGTTCTCTCCCTAGGATTAACTAAGTTAGATAGTCGCGGAGTGATAGTTAATATTAGTATAGAGTCTCTTTAAGTTATTATATCTTATATATCCTTTTTGGGTAATATGCCGTAATAAAATAATAATATAGGGATCAAACGTCTAGCCGCAACCAGATCTTACTAAAGTTGCTTAGTTAACGAGAAGAATTAGTCAGACCTGACATTTAATATTAGAGAGTAAGGGCGCTATTATTACTCTATCTAGTATATCCGAAGACTAATTGACAATACCGAAACCTTAGTAGACAAGAAATAGATCTATTAGGAATACGGTATAATATTGTAAGACTCCCCTCTATTTAAGATCTACCCTAGTTTGAATTTAGTAATGTACTTCCCCTCCGACTCTTACTATAGTAAGTTTATAGGTATATCTAAGATAGCCTATTAACTGCTTGTCTTATCTGTCCTGTCACCTAACGGATAAAAGTAGTATCTCAGAATATTATAGGTATTTTCTTTTCTAAGAGGCTGGGCCCGCTTGTAGTCCTCTATTACGTACCTAGAGTTATATCAATTACAGGAGCATGTCTAAGCCTCTCTTCTTATTCCAATCCTACTACGTTACTGTCTTGAACAGATATAGATTCAACCTGTAGTTTAGTATGTAGTCCTGATCGCTTTTATAGGGTTAGGTACTGATCTAGTCGGTATAGTGGTCAAAGTATTTGCAGCTATTGCTTATAGTAACTCTATCCTTACGAGTTAGATACTTATTATATTTAATCCCGACAAAGCTAAGAAGATTATTATTGAGGCACGATCTCTCTTCTAAAAGCTAATTAATATAGTAGTTAAGGTAGTAGCTCCCTACTTATAAGTAATATCTATTATTAGCTGCGAGGCAACTCTAGCGCTAAGTCAGATATTGGTTATAACCGAGAGAGTGTTATATCGGGCAAAGGGTATTAAGGTAATGAAGAACCGCCCTAATATATATATTGGGCTATATTATATTGATCAGATCAAGGAGTATAGGCTTACTAATAACTATAGTGTCTTAGTCGGTAAAGACAAGCATTATGATTATAAGAATCTTGTTTATCGGACTAACTATCGGGACATTAAGAAGGTTTTACTTTTATAAAAGAGCTTTAGAAGAATATTGTAGCTAGCTTTACAGGGTACCTTTAGTAGAGATAAGCCTGAGCTTACTGTGAAAATCAAGAAGCTATACTGTAAAAGCCTAAGTATCATCAACTATCTATTGCGACTTGATATTATATATATTAATACTGATATCCTAGATATGGGACAATATAAATTACTAAATATCTAGGCCCGTATATCTTCTAATACTATGATTACTAAGCTATAAATCCCCTCTCCGAAGTTATTAAAGCTTATAAATATAGATCTATTCTTAGAGAAGCTTTGTAAGGCATATAAGATTAATTAGAAAAAGCCTTTAGTTCTTAAGCCTGGCCCCTAACTAATTTAGTTCTTTAAGAAAGTAAGCTTTATATATAATAATTAAGGCCACCGCCGCACTCTTGTCCGTAGAGATATTATTAAGTATTGTAAGTCCAACTTTAGGTAGGTTATAACTATCTTCACGTATATACTTGGTGAAACCCAACGAGTATTTATATTAGTTGTCCCGATGTACGAAGCCTAGTATAATAAGGTTCTATAGCTGCCTATTCTCTATATAATTACTAGTCTGTATATGGTTGTTGGTGTTCCGGTAGCTTAGCAGAGCCTGTTTGCTATCCTAATCGACGTTACTGACAACAATACGATCTAATTAAACCGCGAAGGAATATCGTTTATTAACTATACCTGGAATATGGCTTTCCTGTAGGTAGTTCTAACGTAGTAGATGCTCCGATGGTGTCCGACGAGCCTAGATAGGTAGTTCTTAATACAAAGTAGAGTCCCGATAGCCCTAATCCAACGTAGTCCCGTGCCGCCGTAGTGTCATTGTAGTACCACGATGGTTCTGTCGGAGTGTTAAAATATATAGAGAGGTTATAACGCCGTGCCCACCCAGTAATACGTGTTAAAATTATCAATATAATATTAAAAGTAATGGTGTTGTAGTAGTAACTTCGTTGAGAATGTATCTCGCTATATAACATGTCGGCTCCGTTCCGACGCTGCGTCGGAACGGTCTATCTATAGTACCGAGGTCTATACTAAATCCGGTATAGTATGACTACTCCCTACATCTCTTCTTCGGGAGCTTCTATTTCTTTAAAAAATAATAACCTCTTTATCTTTATTATCTTTATATATACGTTTATATTCCTCACTCTGCTATTTTACTAGCTATATTATTATTAAGGCCCTTAAGCCTTATTACCCTCTTCCTTATTATCTTCTAGTTACTATACTCTTTCTCTCTATAGCCTCCGTTAAGTCTAGTATGGCGATACTATAGGGATCTCCCCTATAGAGGTAATCTTAACGCTACTATCTAGACTAGTTAATCTTGCTCTACTCTTTATTATAAATATTTAGGGCCTTATATCTATCTATATATCTTTACTTTTAGCTATTAGTATCTATATCTCTTTATTATATATTAGTAAAGGCCGTTTAAGTTAGTTTTAGCTTTAGCTCTAGGAGTTCTAAAAAGTAGGTACTCCGTCCTTTTATTACTAGTTTCTATTACTCCTCTTCTTACCTCTCTTAGTCTAAGCTTAGGGCCTTATATCTTAACTATTTCCTATTATTTATAAGCTCGGACTATCTAATTACCTAATTAGGATAATTAAAGGTTCTTATATCCTATAACTATTAATACTATAAAGTTTTAGAGTAAGAGCTATAATTAGAAGACTAGGTATAAGAGAGAGGCTTCCTTCTTTTTTATATCTTTCTTAGTACCTAACTAGGAGTCTAATTTTTATAATAATATATACTTTAGTATCGGGGTATACTCTCTTCTTAAAGATACTATATTATCTAGTTACTTAAGCCCTTTTAGGGGAATTTACCTCTTTAATACTTCTTATAAGGGGTTAGGGGATATATTAGACTAATCCTCGACTAGTAATAATACTAGTAAGGTATTATCCCTTATCTCTTTTAACTCTTCCCCTTTATCTCTATTAGATTTAGTAACTAGTAAAGATATATCTTTAAATAGCGGAGTCCCGAGGCTTTATCTACTAGAGTTTAAATTAATTAGCTAATTTTCTAGAGAAGGCCTTTAAGATAAGAGTAGTACCTAATAGTAGCTTAAATAACTAGATTATAAACTTTTACCCCTTATAGATTATTTAGTAGACCCTCTAATACTTATACCTAGGGAGAGCCTAAGGGCTATTAATATCTTTTTTATTAATAAGGTCTATTAGTAGATAAACTATAACTTAGTCCTATTCTAGCTTATTAAATTAGATACCGAGGCCGCCCTTACTACTATATAAGAGTATCTATACTTATAATTCCCTAGTATAGATTAAGATAAAGCCTACTAAACTTATAATAAGACCCTAATAGACCTAAAGTAGAAGCTTAATAAGATATTAATTTAGTACTATAAATAGAGAGTAGCCCTACTATCTTTAGAAGATATAATAGATATTACTATAGAGAATACCTATAAGGAATATTTAGCTATTACTAATATTTAGGAAACTACTCTTAGGATCTAGATATATAGTATTTAATACCCTAAAATTTAAAAAATAACTAAGAAGTCTCTAAGAGATAGAGGTATTATCTTTTATAAGCTTTTTAATATAGCTAAGAATATATATAATTACTATAAGGAGAACTATAAGATAAATTATAACTAAGCTAAAGAATATAAGCTAGCTTATCTTTATAAAGAGATTTAGAATATAGTTTTTTATAAGTTAGATAAGGTTTATAGTTATTACTCTTATCTAGAAAATACTTCTCTAGATAGTTATATTTTATAGAAGAACTATTATAACCTAATATCCGCCTTTATAAATATTTAAGTTACTATAACTCTTATATATACTTAAGTAGTTCCCTAAAGGGCGGGAGTAGGACTATTATTATCTTAAGTCTTCCTAACCTTTATCTCTCCCTCTCTCTATTATTAACCTAAGTACCTAGTAGTCTAGCTATTAAAGTCTATACTACCTGTTCTAGTATCTTAGTAGTAGAACCTAAGCTAGTACTAGGGTAACTATAAAGACTATAGCTAGAGACTAAATCTCTAGAATAGAGGTAATAAGTTTAAAGACCTTTCCCTACTAAATTCTATATTTTCTAACCTATATATAAATAGTATTATAAAGTAAAAAAGTAGTCTTAATAAAATATTATATATTAAGTATAGAGTATAGGGATATACTACTCTATAATATATAAATATCTACCTCTATCTATATAAGTAGAGAGCCCTAAAAAAGATTATCTTTAGTAAAGTCTAATAAAATCTTTTAGCTATAATAGTAGCCCTAGCAGAGTTTTCTCTCTTTAATAATAATAGTAATTATAAAGTCTATAGAAGTAATCTAGCCCTTAAATATAACTAGTTATAGCCTTAAGAGAACTATCTAAATACTAACTCTTTTATCTAGGAGGCTCTAATAGCTACTATAAGAGACTCCCCCTCTCTAAAGATTAACCTTAGGGAGAGATTGGCTTAGAATAAATAGCTAGTACTAGTATTTATTTAGTAAGATTTTAATACTTAACTAGCCTATAAGTAATATATAAAGAATACTTTTATTATTCTTACTTTTATTACTAGCCTTATAAGAGAGAATAGAAAGAAGAAGAGCCCTATATTAGTATATTAGATATTAAAGTAGGTAAAATTAGATATCTCTCTCCTCGACTTACTAGCCTAGTCCCTTATAGTATACTAAAAGGTTAAAAGACTTATTACTAGAAAGAGTAATAAAAAGAAAGATATTACTACTAAGAGACCTAAGCTAGATTCTAAATTCTAAGTTATCTCTATATTTATATCTCTAGTAATATCTCTTAATATAAAGTATACTTATTATAATTAGGAAGTCTCTAGTATATTCTAGGTTCTTAATCTTTTTATTAAGGAAGATAAAGTATATTAGTTACCTTATAAAGTTAAAATAGAAGACTATATTATATCTCTAGATTATTACTTAGTTTAGATAGACTAAGAATTAGATTTTAATATTATAAGTATCCCTTTTATAGATTTATTAGATCTTAAGACTAGACTACTTATAGACCTAGAATTTAAAGATATATTAATAAAGATAGCTAATAATATAGTCT
>JANTQJ010000074.1:0-31986 GCA_032989685.1 Arthroderma sp. PD_2
TCGCTAAATACCTCGAGGCAACTCGAGCATCAGGCTATGCAGGACGAGCTAGAGCCGGAAATATGGCCACCTATCGGCATACCATCGGACTATCGAACCCAGGTCGTGGACATGCAGGAATGGGACAATGCAGAGCACGATAGGGAAATGAGGCTGTCAGCTACATACCGCTGGCCGTGCGAGTTCTTGTTTAGATACAAGAGGCTGAAACAACCTACCGACATACTGGAAAGCAGTGTTCCTAGGTGGCATGTTACAACATTTGCAAGCTTCAATCGTGAGGTATACACACCCACACCTGACTTCCCATACCGTGGACTTTGGGTGGGTAACTTTTCAGAAATTGGGCCAGAATTCATCTTGTTTACGCAATTCCACGCACCGTATATGGACGGCGAGATCGAACGGGTCGCCAGCTCTCTATTTGGGATCAAACTGACCAGAGAACATGGAATGTCCGGTAGTGAAGTAGCTTTCGCAACACATGATACTAGTTCGCACGGGGAACTTCGAATTGCACACGAAAATGAAATCAGCGGGACCAGAGTGGTTCTCGCGGAAGCCCTCAACTTGGATGATGGTAAGGTAAATCCACCTGGCGATAACGTATTTCAGCTAATGGTGGCTATTATTTAGGCAAGTTTGAGGATGCAGAACTCATGCTCCTATCACACGACTGCGTTGCATTGCACTGGATTGAGGATGCGCGCCTATCGGTGTTTAAGCGCGTTCTCCCCCCTAAAACGCCGGATTGGGAGCTGGGTGCTGAGTAAGATGGAAAATAAGCCTTTGAAACTATTTTTATAATGATTGTGGCCATGGGGGATGCATAGCTGTTAGGTGAATGGAGATTCTTACCACACATCGCTTGAGTGTCCATGTCTTCCGTCAAGGGACCCCTTTTTCTATAGGAGTAACCCTAACGAGCATACCAATAAGGCTATGGATAAGCCTAGGGACGATGTAGCGCCATTACTGTGCTCGTATGTGTACCCCTAGGATAATGAGCACGACTGGAGCTGATATTCACAAGATGAAAAGATGAGAGCGGCGGGGTCCTTCTACACAGAGACTGGTAGTAATTATCCCGCTGAGTATATTGCCGGAGAAAGTAAACAGAGTGTAAGGAGTAAAGTGATGATCGACGAATGAATAGAGAGTTCCCTATCAACGACAAAATTCTCATTATATCACCTCTATCACTTCGAACGTAGCATGCATTCGTGGTGCCGTTTTCGCATTATCACGTATGGACCCTCACGATCGAAGTATGTACCAACTCAAAACACCGTAACCGGAATAGCACCAAGGCCAAAAAAGGAAAAAAAGATATATTCATATTCAACAAAAGAGACACGTAGCGGAGTGAGAACACAGCAAGGCAAACAACCAAAGGACGCACGCTGGAAGAAAATCATATGGCAGAGAGGGAGAGAGGGAGAGAGAAACATCAACCGCGAATCACCGCTTCCGCTCAAAGAACCCACTCGACCCCAGCACGGCGATGCTCTGGTCCATCACCCATTCACCGACACCGAGATAGCCGTCCAGCCATCGTTTGACTTCTTTGCTCTCTGTTATTTTATCAGAGTTCAGGCTGGGGCTAACGTCATATTGGCCGTTCGTCCACGGCCCATGCGAGGCCGTCCGATTCCCACTACAGCCTATTTCCCTGCTGCATGGCTCTAGGAGAGACGGGCGAGGTGGGAGTCGGAACGGAGCACATGGGTCGGGCGGGCGGGTGGACACAAAGAGTTAGTTATAGTTCTTCCAACATCAAAGGAGAGAGGTAGTAGATGTAGATGTATTCGTGTGGCTGGGAGGGTATAGATGGGGGTTAAGTTACGTCAAGCCTGTCGACCGTTTGATTCCAGCTAGGAATGCAGAGACTAGAAGATGTTAGCAGGAGGGTAAGATAGGTAAGATATAGAGAGAGAGAGCACGTACGGAGCACAGCATCGATAGCATAGTGAGTAAGACGCCCGACCTGTCGATCAAAAAGGCGGTTAGCTAGCTTCCCAGACAGGAGGGAGCGGGAAGAACATGCCACCATCTTGAAGAGTTGCTGGAGATAAAAGTCTTGAAGGTAAAGAAAGAGGTGAAAGGTAGAAGTGTCAAGTGTCAAGAAGCCCGTCTTATTTTCGTTGTTTCTCTTGGTGTCTTTGAAGCTGTTCCTCCTCTTTCCCTTCTTGGCCATAATCGATAATCACCTGCTAAGCACGTGATTTTGTTTACTAATAAATTACTAATCAAGAAGTTTACCCTTTCTGGTCTAGCGGGATCTTGCTTATCTCCGGACCCACCTTACTGGAATTAAGATAATCCGAAAGCCTGATAAGGAAGCAGCCAATCAGCGAGCTCCGACGGGCCAGTTCATTGTTTTTCTCTTTGACCCCGCCAGTTTTTGGAAGAAGAAGAAGAGGGAAAAAGGAGTGACTTTTCATGGGAAGTAAAAAGGATCAAGGATAAAAGGGGAGTTGGAGGATTGAAGGTGATGCTGGAATGGGAGATGGGTGACAGAGTAGAAAGAGAGAGACTCTTGGTGGCTGTGACGTAGGCTCGAACATCCTGGCCCGGACGTGCATTTGGAGGGGGTTTCGTGAGCTGTCAATTAACTCCAGGACCCCATGTTTGGGAGCCACCTTGAGCAGCATCCTCTTGAAACAGCTGAAGAGGTCCCCGGAGAGCGCCGAGTAGACCAGAAGTAGGCAGTATAGTAGTAGGTAAATAGAGATATTCAATAGCAGTGACATTAGGAGAGTATAAAGTGAGATAGAACGGCGAAAAAGTGCGTTTGCCCAAGTCCCGCTAAAAAGTCACTCAACGCCCAACAAAAAAGCAACCACTAAAACACATCGCATAAAACACATCGAACCTCGAGCTGCAGCTGCAAGAACCTCTTCCCTTGCAACATCTTCTTCCTTCTAGGCCAGTTGCTCTCCCTTATAAAGCAGAGCTTGTCCCCTCCCGCCGCTTCCTCCTCCTTCTCAGACTCACACAAGAGAGATACAAAAAGAACATACTCAGGCTTACAGTTAATATAACTCATCATGGCAAACTCGTTAGACCACCTCTCCAACAGGATGAAGCTGGAGTGGCATTCCCAGCTCGATACTGAGTATCAGCCTACTAACAACTATCGTCGCACTTCCATCATCTGCACCATTGGTGAGTTCCAACGTTCTTTCGCGCAGCACCTGAGAAGGCTGCTCCGGACTCTTCACACTGGGCTTCCCCTTGCTTCCCCTTAATTATATCAGTTATATTCAATATATTAAGATGCTAATGGCTTATTTGAACTGCTATAGGCCCAAAGACAAACTCTGTTGAGAAGATCAACCTCCTTCGCAAAGGTTTGACCTGGCTCACTCATTCTTCAGTTGGTTAGAACACATCTCTCTAACCATTGTTATAGCTGGTCTCAATGTTGTTCGCATGAACTTCTCTCATGGCTCTCACGAGGTAAGACTGGCAGTGTGAACTTGTTATTCTTAACAATTTGTTTTGTTTTTCAGCTAACTCTCTGACCTGTTCTAGTACCACAAATCTGTCATTGATAACTCCAGAGAAGCCGAGCGTCTACAAGCCGGACGTCCACTCGCAATTGCTCTCGACACTGTACGTTAGCTCGCTCAATTGTCTTCCTCCCTTCACTTGTAGGCCGAATATCGATATGACGGTTGAAGCTGACAGCCCTGTAGAAAGGACCTGAGATCCGTACTGGAAACACTCCCGGAGACAAGGATATTCCCATCAAGGAGGGAACCGAGCTGAACATTTCGACTGATGATAAATATGCCACCTGCAGTGATGACACTAACATGTTTGTTTTGTTCCCTCTTTCCCACGACACCGCCAGTACCTTCAGGAGAACTAACGCTCGATCCCCTCTTTAGGTATGTCGACTACAAGAACATCACCAAGGTCATCTCAAAGGGAAAGCTGGTATACGTAGACGATGGTGTGCTCTCATTCGAAGTCCTCGATATTGTTGATGAAAAGACCCTGCGCGTCAAGTGCCTGAACAACGGAAACATCTCATCCAAGAAGGGCGTAAACCTCCCCGGAACCGACGTCGACCTCCCCGCGCTGTCTGAAAAGGACAAGGAAGACTTACGCTTCGGTGTCGAGAACGGCGTCGACATGATCTTTGCCTCCTTCATCCGTCATGGAAGCGACATCAAACACATCCGTGATGTCTTGGGCGAGGCAGGAAAGGAGATCCAGATCATTGCCAAGATCGAGAACCAACAAGGAATGAACAACTTCGACGAGATTCTACAGGAAACCGACGGTGTCATGGTTGCTCGTGGTGATCTCGGTATCGAGATTCCCCCCGCAAAGGTCTTCATTGCTCAGAAGATGATGATTGCCAAGTGCAACATCAAGGGCAAGCCGGTCATCTGTGCCACTCAGATGCTGGAGTCCATGACCTATAACCCTCGCCCAACTCGTGCTGAGGTGTCTGATGTTGCCAACGCCGTTCTCGACGGTGCAGACTGCGTGATGTTGTCCGGCGAAACTGCAAAGGGTAACTACCCCAAGGAAGCCGTAGTAATGATGCACGAGACGTGTCTGCTCGCTGAAGTTGCCATCCCATATGTCAGTGTGTTCGATGAACTGCGCAACTTGGCCCCCAGACCAACCGGCACTCTGGAATCCATCTGCATGGCGGCCGTCTCTGCTAGTTTGGAATTGAACGCCGGTGCCATCTTGGTCCTCACCACCTCGTAAGTGTTGCACATTTGTCCCTGTTCCGTTAGATAGCCCCTTGACTGACAATGAACGTAACTCTACAGCGGCAACACTGCTCGTCTCCTCTCCAAGTACCGCCCCGTCTGCCCCATCATCATGGTCACCCGCAACCCCAGAGCTGCACGAGTAAGTCACATCACCTAATTTTGCCTGTCAGCATCGGCTGGAAACGTACTTACTCATTCCAACCCTTAGTACTCCCATCTGTACCGCGGCGTGTACCCCTTCATTTTCAACGAGGCTAAACCCGACTACGACGTCACGGAATGGCAGAAGAATGTCGACAAACGTTTGAAATGGGGTATTGCGCAGGCCATCGGCCTCAACATCATCGCCAAGGGCGCCTCTGTTGTCTGTGTTCAAGGCTGGCGTGGTGGCCAGGGACACACGAACACCATCCGCGTTGTTCCCGCTGAGCCAGACCACTTGGGTCTCATTTAGACAAGAGATAAAAAAAGAAACGGAAAATAGGATAAACGGCTCTCTTTTCTTCTCTCTTTCTGGACGAAGATGATGATTTCTCTCTTTATTTCTTTTGTTCTCCTTTTTTTGCATGGAAGATAATAAACGCCGGAATGCGATCGATGCTTTTTCAATGTGTTTATGATCTTTATGATCTTTTTGTGAACTTGTCAAAGAAGTGCCTCATCACTCATATAGCAATTCAACTCGGGAATACAGTCCTGGACGTGAAACCGCATGAATAGAAAGAGTAAAGCAACTTGCAGAAGTCGAGTTGTCCAAGGGGAAAAAAAGAGGACAGAGTGAGATAACTCCATAGTTCCCTATATCAGCTGCGAAAGGCCGGGTAGAATCGGGCTGGGCAAGGGTCCAGTTGTGCCGAGGTGATTTTCGAGAAACTCCATCACATTCCGCTTTTAAGATCAAAAACACATGGAAGAGACGGTCTATTTAACCAGAATTTGGTACTGAGTAGTATAAAAAGTAACTGGCTTAATGATTTACACGAGCAGAGCTAAAAAAAAAAAATATCCAAACACAATTGAGAAAAAGTACAATGTAAAACACAAACAACTGAATAGAACACAACAGGCCCCCCAGCAACTCACCAAGAAATAGATAGATGGGGGGGAAGGCTATGAAGGGCTATCGTGACAATGGAGTGGGGGTGTGAAGTAGAGGGAGTAAGAGAGGTGATGAGTTGGTCGACGGAAGAAGCAAGGTATGGTATAATGAGGTAGGTAGGTAGAATAGATTGCGGGAGGCTTAGGGGATGAAGGGAAGTTTCACAGAAAAACAGTATATCCAACTATAGCCCGAGAGATTTCAATTTGTATAGTTTATTGTGCTGCAATGAGGACAGATGCTGAGAAAAGGCTGCATGGGACGAGAGATCTAATGGTCGTATGGGCGCTTTGGCGATTGGTGTTGGTGTTTTTGATTACACTTCAACTGCAGGAGCTTCTATCGGTTGAGCCTCGACTGGTTCAGCTTCCTCAGTTTTTGGCTCCTCTAGCTTTGTCTCCCCTGGCTTGGGTTCCTCTAGCTTGGGTTCCTCTAGCTTAGGCTCCTCTGGAATGATTTCCACAGGCTCGACTTCCGGCTGAGCAGGTTCTGGTTGAACTTCCTCTGATTGAACTTCCTCTGATTGAACTTCCTCTGATTGAACTTCCTTTGGCTGAACTTCCTTTGGCTGAACTTCGGGCTGGGCTTCTGCTGGCTCCTCCGCCTGAACTTCTTCTGGTTGAGCAGGTTCCGGCTGGGTCTCCTCTGGCTGGGCTTCTGGCTGAACCTCCTTTGGCAGCTCAACTGGAGCTGGAGGCTCAGGTTCCTCTGCCTGCTCCTCGGGCCCCACCGACTTTGCCTCTGCGACTACTGGATCGACAGGCTTTGACGTCACCACCGACTCAGGTTCAGGAACCGACTCCTGAACATGCTCCTCGCTGGCCGCCTGTACGGGCGGCCTCGAAGCTTTAACTCTCACAGGGCTTCCAGTATGAGCAGCGGGAGCTGCCTTGTCCGCTGACTTTCTAGCTTGTGGTTTGGCTGCAAGTCTAGGAGGACTGGTAATGTCCATCTTCTCCTGTCTCTTATTTGCCGAACTCGCTGTTGGTCTTATTAGTCTTGCCAAGGATGAGTCGTCAACTGGTCGCGAGCTGAGGATGCTGGCGCGGGAAGTTGGCCTGTCGTGGCCGGATGATGTATGTTGCGGTGCGAGGGAGGCTCGAGAACCTTGTTTGCGAACCGTGGTTGTGGCGGCGGACGGAGCGGGAGGTTTGGATGTAGCCGTGGTTCGAGAGGTGGTGGAAGGTCTTAAGGTTGATGGCTTGCGGTTAAGAGCTTTGGCGTTGGCGGTAGCTGCACTGCTTCGGCTTGATGGTCGCGAAGGGGGTGCATTGGGTGTTTTCGCTGAAGATGAAGCTGTTGGTGCAAGTATGGCAGCGTGGACGCGCGATGGGCGAGTAGGTGACTTGGGACCGCCATTTTTGAGGTTAGAGGAGGT
Source organism: Arthroderma sp. PD_2 (assembly GCA_032989685.1). Lineage (NCBI taxonomy): Eukaryota > Fungi > Ascomycota > Eurotiomycetes > Onygenales > Arthrodermataceae > Arthroderma > Arthroderma sp. PD_2. Next base: position 7,220 of record JANTQJ010000074.1, read on the forward strand.
AGGTTTGGCGCTCTTGGACTCTGAGGACTTGGATCTGGCCGTGGTAGCCTTGCTTGCTGGTTCTTGTAGGACCTTGTTTAGCTTCTTGGTTGCAGTTATCGTCTGGGATTGCGCATTTTCCTTTGCAGCTGTAGCAGGAGTAGCTGCAGCCTTCGCCGATCTTGGAGCAGAGGATGATTTGGAGCTTGTCACCGAGGATTTTGGTGCAGGTCTACTAGTGTTTGGACTCTTGGTTTTTGTAGCAGCAGTAGCCGGTGCAGACTGGTGTGATGCAGCTGCCTTGGGCTTCCCATTCGGCTTATTATCCTGGACAGGCGATTTCTTCGCCTGCACAGCTGCCTGTCTGGCCGACTTCCCCTTGGCCGGACTCGGAGGCGCGCTGGTGTCCTCAAAAGGTGAGCCCTTGAGAATGACGCCCAACCCTGGCTTCGACTTGCCGTTCAGAGTAGCTTTCCCAGGCTCAATGTTAGAGACGATGGGATCAGAAGTTTTGCGAGGTGATGATACAACTTCGTCGAGGTTGTTCTGTCGCTGGGGTGTTCCCCATTTTCTCGGGGATGTCCTTTCCATTCCCTCTACCGGAGTGCGAGTAGTGTCTCTATCGATTGGGCTTCCCATATCGTCTGCAACGCTTCTTGGGGCTCCAAAGTAGTCTCCAGCTTCACCTACTCTCTTCAAGCCCAGCAAGGGAGACCCTGAGCTGCCTGGTATATTGCGTTCGACGGCGACGAAACTGGCGCGGACCTTCGACAGCGGACGGGCGGTGGACGAGTGATCTGATCCAGCAGGAGAACGGCCTCGAGAGGGAGGAGAAGTAGATGCGTTGCTGACGTTGTTGTTTTCGAACTTCGCCAGAAGGCCACGAACGCCAGTTGGGGCCGACATGGCAGTCGATATCAGATGTGACGTGACCTCCTTTTTTTTTCTTTGTGGTAGTTGTCTAGGGTACCGTAACGGCCTGTTATCGATGATGGAAGGACGAGCAAAACGGGGGAGTTCAACGGACGAGAAGGACCAACTGTCCTCTTGGAGATTGTTATTTCACAAGTTCGTGATGACTTGCAGGTGGCCACGGCAACCGGGGAAATTATTTTGAAACAAAGCAGTCGTTGCTCGCGATCATCAAGGACCCAAGGGCCGCGCCGGTCGACAAGGGGGGGAGAAGAAGGAGAGAGGAGGATGTTTTGGGTGGAGGGAGCTAGACACCGCGCTATTGAAGTAAATACGCAAAACGACCACAGCAACGGGTTTCCCACACTTGCTCCAGGTTGGATGAGAAGAAAGCAACAGAGCGAGGATGTTTCGACGTCTCGAGATTAGACAAGTCCCAGTGAAACTCCAGGTCGTTCGTGTCGCGATGCAAATGGCGGGTTTGGCGATGTGACTCCTGGACTTATCACGAGTGGTCAGATCCTCGAATACGACCAGTTTTGCGCCTTTGTTATAAGTCTGGCGTCGTTATCATATATTACATTGCTCAATGGCTTAAGGAGAAGCCCAGGTGTCATATCCTATCCTTGTGATATCCTCCAGCTGTTTTAGTTTGTGCTTCCTGGAGATATTGCAATATTTACTCTATACGTCCCCTCGATTGCTATCCTGGGGTTATACGGGCCTGGTTTATTCGCATCTGATGGGACTTGCATGTAATTGTCTCGGGTTCACACATAATCTCGGGGTCCTTTGCCGTCATCAGCTACGAAACAGGAGTCTTCGTATGGAGTACATTGTGGTAGTATCAATATAGTAGGTGTTTTGGGATATACGCCATATAGCCTGTACTCGTCTGGTCAAGGACATCGTCTATCTCTTCTACGGACAATGGCTTTCTTCTCTACATGACTGCTTCCCTCTCATCTTAACTCTCTTATCCTCTTATTCTCTTTCATCCCATCTTCTTCTCCTTTTTTCTCATCGTCTTTGTTTCGCGATGGGACCTGCTTACTCAGCACGACTTTCGTCAAAAGGAAATTTCTCGCCAGTGACTCAAGAAGTAGCAAGGACAAGATGGCTGCCAGAACACTGAGAATAGGTCAATTGCCCCCGGGACTGCTTGTGCTGCTTGATTTTTGACAGACAGATGTTAACTTGACTTTGGATCTAGGTCTTATTCCAGGTGACGGAATCGGTAGGGAAGTTATCCCGGTATGTAATGCTTCCTTCAGCAAACACCCCTGCATGAGCTCCGTTGACCAGGTTTCTCTGCATGTATAGGCCGGTAGACGCATCCTCGAAGCTCTACCAGCGTCGTTGGGCTTGAAGTTTTCGTTCGTTGACCTTGAGGCCGGCTATGACACCTTCGTGCGCACAAAAACTGCTCTTCCAGACAAGACCGTTGATACCTTGAAGAAGGAGTGTGATGGAGCTCTTTTTGGAGCTGTCAGGTACGTCGTGGGGCGACTCTTGCAGAGGGGTTGACAACTGAATTGACGGGAATAGCTCTCCATCCTCTAAGGTTGCTGGATACTCTTCCCCCATCGTCGCACTTCGCAAAAAGCTAGACCTTTACGCAAACGTACGCCCGGTCAAGACCACGGCCGGTGCCAACGCCTCTGCGCGACCAATTGACCTCGTCATCGTCCGTGAGAACACAGAGGATCTTTACGTCAAGGAGGAGAAGACCTATGACACCCCCAATGGCAAGGTAGCAGAAGCAATTAAGCGAATTTCCGAACATGCTTCTTTCCGCATCGGTACTATGGCTGGTGAGATCGCTCTACGCCGCCAAAAGATTCGTGAATCCCAGAAGTCGACCGGCAACAGCCCCATGGTCACCATCACCCATAAGAGCAACGTTCTCAGCCAGAGTGATGGGTTGTTCCGTGAAACCTGTCGCAGAGCCCTTGCCAACGACCGATATAAGAACGTCGAAGTCGAAGAGCAGATTGTAGATTCTATGGTCTACAAGCTGTTCAGACAGCCTTCTTACTACGACGTTATTGTTGCCCCTAATCTGTACGGAGATATCTTGTCTGATGGTGCTGCGGCGCTGGTTGGCAGTTTGGGTTTGGTACCTAGCGCCAATGTTGGTGATGGTTTCGCCATTGGTGAACCATGCCATGGTAGCGCCCCTGACATTGAAGGAAAGGGCATCGCTAACCCTATCGCCACTATTCGAAGTACTGCATTGATGCTGGAGTTCCTGGGCGAGGAGGAAGCCGCTGCTAAGATCTATGCTGCCGTTGATGCCAACCTGGATGAAGCACGATTCCTTTCTCCTGATCTTGGTGGTAAGGCTACGACAACCGAGGTGTTGGAAGATGTCCTCGGGAAACTTTGATTTGTGTTATCGTAGGATTTACAGCACTACCAAGAGTGTACTCGGTATATTAAATAGATGTTATGTACAAGTCTATACATCTAATTGAAATCGGGTTTCTCTAATATTCAACTCCTTTATCCACTACGCTAGACTCTAGTAATTCCACCCCCTGACTCACATATAATCAAGATATCTAATCAACCTCCGATTCGCCTGTTGGGCTTTCATCCTTTGGTGGTTCAGTTTGGGTCTCACCCTCCATTAGAAGGGTAAACAGTACCACGAAATAAATGTCCCCAGTGGTTTTATTCTTTAGGATATACCGTAGTTCATGGTTCTTTTCGTCAATATATTTGGTAACCGGGACTGGGAAGCCAGGGATACGGATCGTGAAATCTGTTCAGCCAGATGGTGGTTAGAATTATCCCCATACTCTGAGCTGAATGTGGGAAGAAAAGGTATCATACCACTGAACCCAATATATGGATTTCCAAAATCGGCTTTATATACCCTCCCCGGCTCAAATTCGAAATCCTTCCGGTTTTGTTCGGTCAAGAAGAATTTTTGCCTCAGGCTTGGGTCTTCGGGTATCTGTAGTCTATCCCGAATCTCTTGCCCACTGCCTTCGGCTCCTTCCTCGACAACTGCCTCGTGTATCTCAAGCGATGATTCCTTAGCCGAACTTCCACCCTCTGTACCATTATATTCCGCCCCTGCTCCTTCGGCTCCCTCGGACTCAAATTTCTCCCCCTCTTTGCCGCAAATGCGAAAATAATTCCAGCTTGACAAGCCTGGCCCATAAATATAGGGGTGATCGGCGTATATATCACCTTCTAGCCCTGGGTCAACCCACCATTTTATAAATTTAAAGGCATAGCTGGAACCAGGCGGAAGACGGTCGCGGATGGGACGGTCGAGATCGTTTCCAAGCACTAGCTCATCACCGGGTATAACTTTTTTGGGTACGAGCGAAATAGCAAGGGAGTATTGGTCATTGACTCGAGATGGGTGGGAGAAGTGCTCGTGTGTCCGCGGTGAGGAGTCAGGTAGCCCTAAATAGATTATATGAGCATTGCAGCCGGGGATTAGATAAATATCTGGGGGAAGTACGAGATTAGTACCGTTGTAATCTTGTATGCGAAGACAGACGTTCACTTTTGCATGTTCTGTCTCGATACACAGGTTTGTGTCGGTATTCACATGGACGAGACTATGCGTTGATGTGTCGTAGGTCGGGCCTGCCGTAATCTGAAGTTTGTATTGAGTAGCTGGCTCATTGGATGCCATTTTCTGATATCAAACCAGCGCTGTGACTGTTGAACCTGTAGGTAGCAGAGACTGGTGAAAGAAAATACTCTTCGGAGCCAGACAGGGATGCTTTTTTTTTGGCAGTAAATCTAGATCCCTGCACGCGAGCGCGCTGCGTAAGAAATTGGTTTCAGGGTAAACGGACGAAAGCAGAAGCCTGACTGGGATTTAGATAGTCGAACGAGTTTGTTACTGACGGGAGACCTGAATCCTATATATAGTGGTGCTGATTCAAATTGTCCGCCATCCTCAAGTTTCTAGAAGCGCTTCCGCCAGAATGACGTAATTACTTTAAATTTCTTGCCAAGCCGGCCATATCTTGGCGTTTCGTTTCTCCGACTTTCGCCTTCTATTTTGAGACTCCAGACTCCTTCTCTACTTTATACCAGCCCAAACATAGAAAAACCGACATGATTACTTGACGGGACTCTTGGAGTTCTCCGGAAAGGCGATACTACCAGCTATGATGAAACGCAATAGACTGCCTATTTTCACTCTTGGAATACAGACGGTGCAAAGAAAATGGGCTCAAGATTCTCTATATAAGGATGGATATTCTATTACAAATGAAATAGCTAATGAAAGTGTGTGACGCTGGCTAAGTATACTTGGTAGATCTGAGAATAATATGAGAATAATATAAGAATCTTCAGGCTTGGGGAGAGATTGGAGGGATGGCTGTGAATGCGGCCGTTGTGGGTTTGCATGCACTTGACGTTGGTGCTTCAGACTCAGACCATTCTTCTTCCTCAACCACAACGCTGACACCGCTATCCGGACACCGTTTCCGTTTCTTCCCTCTTCCCATCTCCACGTTTTTGAACCTGCTCACGGTTTCTGGTGTTATGGGCTCGCTTCCAAAGCCGTTGAAGGAGTGTCTCAACCCGGCCATTGCATTACTGGCATTTCCAGTCCGGACGCTTTCCTCTCCCAGTATCTGGATTCCACGCTGCCATTCAGCAATTGCCTTCGCAGTCTCTTTCTGTTTTTGCTGGGTTTGCTGGATCGCACTCCGGGATAGCCGTTCCATGTTCTTGAGTCGTTTCTCCAATTGAGACTTCTCCAACTGAAGAGACGTATTCTCGGCCTTGATTTCGCTAAGTGAGGTTGAAATGACGGATAATCGAACGTTTAGTCCACCAAGCTCTTTCTCATGCTCGTCCGATCGCTCTTTAGCAGCATTTTCTAGGGCAGCAGTGACTTCTTCCTTCTCAGTTTCAAGGAGCTTCATCTTTTTATTAAGCTCCAGAACTTTTAGGTCGCGTTGATGGAGAGACGACTCGATAGATTCAGTGGTTTCTTTCTCCCGTTGCAGACGATTTTCAAGCTCATATATCTTTGCTTTGGAGAGATTCCCTTCATTCCTCATCCGGACGTTTAATGATGTTAGCTTCTCCACCTTCTTATTCAAGGCGGCTACCTCATCCTCTAATTCCGAGTTTAATCTCTCGAGCATGAGCAAGTCTTCCCGGTACTTGCTCAGGGCATCTTGAAGTCGGGTTTTATCTTTTTCCTGGTCCTTCAAGTCTTTCTCCATACTCTGGAGCTTCATGCGCATGTTCAAGGTATCTTCAGCAATGGATTCAGCGAATCTCCCTAGTTTGTCCTTCTCCTTTGATTCTGCCTCTAATCGAACTAGAGTCGCATCGAATTGTCTCCGTAAAGCGCTTTCACGGCCCTCTCCGCTCTTGATATGATCTTTAGCCTGCTTCAACCCGCGCACCAAACGGTGAATTCGATCGACCAACGCGTCGATGATGGCTTTCCAGTTTGATAAGCTAGCGTTTGCTGTTTCCCCAGGGACCGATCTCTCAAGCTCCATCCTTGCATGCCGGAAATGAGCTTCTATATTGGCGATCACTTCTGCCGCATTTTCACCGTCGAATCCATGGCCAGAAAGTTCGGCGTGGAGGCTCTTCACACTTTCAACTGCCTCTGAAGCCCTGACGGTGGCGTCCTGCAAGGTCGAAATAACCTGTCTTTCTAAATCAGGGGGCGGCAAAGTATTGAGGTCTTCTTCTTCAGTGCCCTCGAGATCTAAATTCGAGGGACCTGACAGCCTTTGCCATTCCTCGAAGAGATACAATTGGTCTCTGTTTTTGCACTTGAGGTCGTTTGTGAGTTGGTCAATTTGAAGCTGTGCATTTGCGTCGGTGATTGTTGACAATCGTGCTGCAGGCTCAGATGTTGTGATTGGTGTACTGCTCGCTATGGGCGTCCAAAGAGGGCTGTTTGGTAGACTATAATCCTCATCCATCATATCACCCTCTGGCATCCCAGAAACCCCTCCGTTCACGTTCGGGCAGGTCGTGAACATGGAATCGTCGAATGGAAGAGTGGTTTGCCTTTCACTCCTATTAGGGGTTTTACACGTGCTTTCATGCGTACTGGGTTCTTCGACGTCCATCTCCATCCTTTCATTTCTTAGAGACTCAATCTCTCTCTGTAGCTGCCTCAAATGTTCGTCCTGCTGCTTTTGGAGTCTCTTTTCTTCCCTCCGCCTCTTGTCGATTTCGTTCATGGCCTCGCTAAAGCCAAGTCGTTGTATCCGCCTTCTGGACCGGGGATCGAGAATATCGTGAAAACGCAAATACCGGAATACGTTTGAGTCGGGAGTCGACATTGCTTTCTCCGTCTCCGTTTGCCGAAGTTGGGAATATACAGCTGGGTCGGAGTGCCGCAGTCGTGTGTCCCGCCGTCTCCCTCCGCTGCGTGGTGTCCGTCCTGCGGCATCGCCAGGCTGGTTTGCATAAAGTGTAGTACGTGATACCATTGGTGTTAATCCGGTTGAAACGCTGCTCTGTTCTGGGGTATCTTCTGGTTCAACAGGAGGGCCAGGGTCCGAGAACCGAACCCTCTTAGCCTTTGGATGCCGCGGAGACTGTACTTTGCGTGGCGTGCACGGCGCCTCTTCCAGTGAACGGTCTGCTACTGATTCTTGCGCAGAACCTGGCCTCGCTCTAGGAATTGTAACCCCAGCTCCAGAGCATTGGTCACTAACTGGTGGGCCGCCGACCTTCCTACGCATCCCTGGACGCATGGTTGATAACCACCACTCGTACGTCTCAAGAAGCTGTTGTCTGCTCCGCGACCAGTCTGGTTGCAAAAATTTCATCAGCTCGTTTTGTCCCATAGCTGCTCATAACTGTTGTAACATGGGGAAGGATATCTAGGTATTGGATAAGATATAACAAAACGTGAAGGTTTTATGGGAGCGAGGACTCCAGGGCAAGCTCCATCCTTTTCGATGCACCGACAACAATGGACTTGTTACAAAGGGAATAACAATTGACTTACCGAGATGTTGTGGGAGCCAGCGCGAAGATGTTCCCACCTTTATCTGTTGTAATGTATGGCTTTATCCGAGCTGACAAACGTCAAGCGCGTCTGCGAAGGACTGACGAAGCAAAGCAAACTATCCTTGACTCGAGGGAACGAATGCAAAAAGTGAGACAATAATGGGGAACATATATCAAGTCGCTCTATCATAACGTATCTAGAACAAGGATTATTAGCACGCTTGACGAAAATCAAAACATCAACAAACCCCCCGGACCCTTGGCAACAGTTCGCGTTTGGCGTTTGGCGTTATTCAATTAACGCCAATAATCCCGTGTATGCAGGGTAGACGCGTAGCTTATTTAGATCGACGAACGCCAACTTGATAAACAACAATATTGTCGAGGGATAAATGTAGCTTTCTATATTGGAGAACTCCGTATGTTTTTGTTTACTTTCCCTTGATGTAGGACTCGGAAAGCTGGTAAACAACAGCAATATCGGTGTAGGCGTCATACGATCCGATCCTTTGTGAGAGGCGACCATCATCATATTTGCACGTTCACGGGACTTTACACTAGGGTGATGTTATTTGAGGAATTAGAGGTTTATTTTCTCTATATAGCCGGGTAGTGTACTTAATATCGAGTGTCAAGGTAAATGCCACAGTCATAAACATGATTAAAAATAAAGGAATGTCACTGGAATTTGAAACCCATGTTACCCATTCTACCTCCCTTCCGCCGCCGTTTTGGGGGATTTAATAGAGCAACCCCAGAATTATCAACCGGAACATCGTGCGAATCCAAGTTCGGAGTGGGAATGCTGAGCTCACAAGGAAGTCTTGCATATTCCCTAAAGAACCTCATCACCGAAGTATCGGGATCTTTCGGGGACGCTGATGTTGCCGTAGAGTCTTTTTCGACACGTAATTTCCTATGCGACGGTAGGGACGGTACAGGCGACCTCTGGGAGCGGGAAGGTTTGGACCCAATATGGGACGTTTGTTGCCGCATTCTAGTCTGTGGAGGGATAGAGTCGCGTCGGGGAGGAGTAGTAGGATGTTTTGGCGTCTTCGAATAGGACTTGCTTCGCAAAACACGGTCTGCACCCAACTCGATAGGGGGGTTCAGGTGACTTCTATTGTTCATACGAGCGGAAGTAGGGGGTGGCAAAAGGCCATGTCCGGCTTGTACAATGTCTTCTTCATCTTCATCCTCTTCTTCCAAAGGAGTCACCTCTCTTATCTTTAGATTACTGGGAGCTATGTGGCGGACATCTTCATCACCAAGTTCGACACTTGCCCTGTCGTGCATATAAGACGCGTCTGGATCCAACGTGTCAGATTCTGAGCCCGAGGCTTCGCTTTCCCAATCCCGTACCCCAGGTTTGCATGGCGATTCTTGGATGACACGAGATAAAGTGGCAGGTGGTTCGGGGGTCGTAGCTGATCGAACGTCGCCTTCGCCTTCACCACCACTATCACTACCACTATCAAATTCACCCTCCGCTTCAATAACAACCGTTTGGAGATTCTTGACAGTGAGATTCCGTCTTTTATACTGTGCAAACTTGGCATGTTTTTGGAAATAGCCTTCGTATGTATCGGGAGTTTTCTGTCGTTGATGACACCTGCTTATGTATTGTTGATACTCAGTTACTTCACGAGCAATAAAATCATCCCACAGCATTGATTTCTTCATGAAGCCTTTATTTCGAAGCACCTGGAGCCCCCAGCATGCTTTTCTGAAGGTCTCTAGGCTACCGCTATAGGCCTTGTACGCCTGTTGAAACTTGTAATATATCTCTTCTGTTTGAGAAGAAAAGGATGCTTGCTCGAAGATTTTTTTGCTCTGTCGGCTAGTTGAACTTATATTTCCTTCTGACAATCTTGAGATTGCTTCTGACATCCTCGAAACCTTTCGAGACGATGACCGCGAGGGTGTCTCCTCGGTGCGCTTACGCTTTCTATTGGTTTCTTCGGGTTGTAAAGGGGGAACATAAGTCTCGATTGATGGAAGTACGGCCATGGCCTGATCAACAATCTCCAAGGAGGACTCAGGTACCTGTAGAACACCCGGGAGTGCTGTAGAGTCGGACGGCTCCGCGCCACCTAATGCAGTAGGGAGCTGAGCTCCCACTATCATTCCGTCATAGCCTAACGAAGAATTCTGGGGTATAGAATCATGCACCGGAGATCCCACCGTAGGATTATGGGTTGATTCTAAAGATGATCTGCTCTGAGGCTTCTGAGCACCGACTTTTGAAGTAGCTGGAACCAGGATTGTCGTTGCATTTGGGGAAGAGATTGTAGAGCTACCGATACGTTGGTGGCGGGGTGATGGTGTAACTGGGCCATGCGATGGGAGGGGATATTGCAATTGGGATTGTTGAGATAGGATAGTCTCCGTTATTTTCGTTGGTAAAGGCGAAAGGTTGGCTGTGTCCACTCCTTCGTTCTCTGCCATGGAAGACCCGGGGGGGACGATATGTTCTTGGGTTGATGTGTATAAATCCTTGGGAATAGAAAGGTCCATTTCGGAGTCATTATAGCTTCCCCTGTCTGGCAAAGTCCCGGCTTCTGGGGCCGAATTTGTTGGAGCTGTGATCTGCGATGTTGTAGAGACATCTGCTGGATTGACCGGGTCGGGGTCAGGAGTGTCCTCATGGAACCTTAGGGACGACCTCCCTAATTTATTGGGAGGGCTGCTATCAAGTGGGACACGAGGTACCGGAGAGGATGCTGGCCATAGCTCTGATCCTAACTGATCATCAGGTAATTGGCTAGAAGTAGGAGATGAGGGCGGCTCAGCATCAATATCTGAAGCTTGGCCCTCGCTCAAAGGGGCCCTTCTTGCAAGGGCTGCCATCTTTCTATGCCGGTCGTTCCATTCCTGAATAAGATTGATGGGGACAAAGCCCTGTGGTATCCGCATTCCGGTGTCCGGCGGTATCCATGAGTCGGGGCTCTCAATTAATTTTTGCTGAGATTTGGATATGAATACATCGTGGTGGTGTATTTTGTTCCAGCCACTAAAGAAACCCCTATTGTCAACCCGCCCATTTTCGGCGACGCTCGGTACCTCCGAGCTACGGAGACTATGTGGATTTTTAGTTTTATCGGAACGTGTGTGTTGCTTTCCTATTGCTACCTCTACTGCCTGGAACGGTATTGGCCCCGAAGTCCCAGGTAGCTGATCGGGTTTATGAGAGTCAACAGGAGAGTTTTGGCCAATCTCATTAACGCTAGCGGGCGGTGACTGTCCGCATTGAGAGTGAATTTTAGGGGACGGAGGAATAGTTCGGTGAGGCTCTTTACCTGATATACCGCCATTTTTCGGATTGGGAATTGGTGAACCAGATACAGCCCGTGGTGTAGAATCAGGCTTGCGCCCATCTAGGACTTGGGAACTTCTTCGGGCGGATGAGTTTGTTGGCGATTTATGCCCAGAACTCGGCCTCTTTGGTTTCAGGACATTCAGTAGATCTTGCGCCTTAGTTGTTGGTAGCGGAGCAAAATCCTCAGTGCCTTTTGCTTTGGCCTTTTGCGCCACAGCATGCGTTGGCACTTGCGTGTACCATCTGCCTTCCTGTGTGATATTTGCATCCTCATCATCCTCAGGCTCTGGATTCTCATCTTCGTGGATACTATCAGGATTAGGTTGCGATATTATAGACTCTGAGTCTGAATCGTCACTGGTATCATTTGACTCGTCCACAGAACGGGTCTCTGTATCGCGAGTTTCGTTTGCCCATTTGTTGCCGAGTTCGACTATAGTTTTACAGCGGGCGACATCTGTGGGGTTCCCAATTATGCCTGAGCCCTCACAGCCCTCCGTCTTCATCTCTTCGATGTAAAGATATACTTCTGGAGGCCGAGTGCGCAATTGCCCGATGGTGATCTGGAACTTTGAAATCCGTAGTAGATTCCCTATCGAGTTACTTCGAACATCCGTATCGTATTCCTTTTCATAGTTTAGACGAGCACGCTCGGAAAAAATTGCGTGAATCATCGCGAAGGCGTCAGAGAGGACAGCTTGGGGAATCGGGTTTTTAGTCACCCACTATGATTAACGAGGTAAGCTTAGCATGAGGTGTGCCGGGGAAAGTAGGTAAATAATACCTTGACCAGTTGTACATATTTAGGGCGCTTCCCGGGTATCCGGAAGTTGCTTCCATCGTTAACAGTCTCCCCAAGCTCCTTGGAGTTGTCCACCCGGCCGCCTGTGTCTATACTCTGGCGTATGGCGCTCTCTACCAGCGGCTCGATCCAGGGCCTCTTCAGCAGCTCCATCCTGGTTCAGTATAGCCAGCGTCAGAGAGGCGGAGTCAGGACTCATTTTGTCTGAAAGCAGAGCCAAAGGGTGAAATGCTCATGTGTCTTTTCGCATCTTTGTTCATACTCACCTCGACTCTCTCAACTTCTTCACTGCGCTCCAATATACGCCCGAAGCAGCTAGCGCAGCCGCGGGTGAAGCTTCTCGCGACTTTCCGCGTTTTCACGTGACTAGTGGCTTACTCATTGACTTATGTAAGTTGGAGCTTGGCTCTGGTTGGCTGCATGTGACGTTGAACTTCAGGCTGTGACGTTTTGGCCAAATCGAGTATTTGTAAGGGAAAGCAGCAGACATCCATCGAAGGGGAATACTTCCTTTCTTCGCCCGGAATATAAGGTGCTGTTTTTGAGCTTGCAGATGGTAGGTCTAACGTTTCAGCTCTAAGTGTCTGTTGCTCTCGGCACCACTATATAGCATCTGTCATCTCCCACAAATTTATATGACATGACTCTCACCACAATCACTTATAGCAACATCTGCTAACATTCACTGTCAGCTCATTTCTTCGAGTGAAGCAACATGTGGTGGTGCTCGTGAAGGCTATGGGTACTTTGGAATACCGCGTGGAATCTCCTAACGCTCGTTAACCATGGCATCTAATACTCAAGAGCCCCCGAGCCCCTCCGCATCATCGATATTCCTCCCGCTTGGTAGGAGATCCCGGCGTGGTTCTCACACCTCCATCAATAGTGAGGCTGAAAAAGAGAACTTGACCGAAGCTCTTGATCAGATACATAGTGCCGCTTCGCAGCTGGGGACTCTTACCGTATTCAATGAATTTACAAATCCTCCGGTGCAGTCGGTCGCGGTGGACAACAAGGGTCTTGTGGGAGACCTGCAGGGTGGATTAAGTGGACTTTACAACATGTTTAGAGCGTCAGTTGGCGGCGTTAGGGACATGGTTGGTGGTCCAGCAAAACCATCGGATATCACCCCCCAGGAAGGTGGAAATAATGAGCCTTCGAAAACACCAGTTGCCAGTACACGGCTCACAGAGACTCCATCTACCCATCCGCCTTCCGCACAGGCATCTACTACCAGTTCTCCAGTGTTAGCATCATTTCCGCTGCACCAAGAAGGCAACGCAAGCAACCCTTCCAAGGCTTCGAAGATCTCTTCCAAAGCTGCTAGTGTCTCATCCAAAACATCAATACCAGCAGGAAATCCCCTAAAATCACCGCTACTACCGCTATCGAAAATGCACACTCCTGCTACGGCGGACCCCACTGTTACTGAGATAAATGTGAATGCTGTTAAAGAGAGTTTGAATCATCATAGAAGCAATTCTGGCAGTCTATCCACCAGCCTGTTAATGAATTCAGATTCGATGTCGTCAGAGCGCAAAGATCGAACCCCTCACTTATCTTCGAGTCAGATATCCCAGGAATCGGCTGCCGGTACCCGGTCTCAATCACCGGTATTATTGACAAAGACAAGCGGTGATTCCTACAAAGATTTCCAGGAACCCGAGTTTAGTCGAGCGACTCCATCCGAGCCGCCATCCCATGATGGGTCCGTCTCTCCAAAATTATATTCGAATAGCGCGTCGCGGAGTGGCTTATCGGAGCTCGATACGTCTTTTTATGCCAGCCAGCCAAAGCCTAACCAGACTGGAAGTGCCCATGGCGATAACATTCGTCGCAAAGAAGTTTATGCTGGAGACTCGAACGTATCGCTCGCCACGGATTCCGGACCAACCTCTGTTTCAAACAGTATGTCCAAATTCGATAGCTCAACGCACGATGGAAATACAATCACAACGTTGGACACCTCAGTCTCCATGACTGACCGTGGAATTCCGTCGGCACACTCATCCAAGGCTTCAATAAACATATCTCGTGAAAAATTACCCCCTCGTGTTACCCAACCCCATTTGCCCAGATTTGTGTTTCCTAACACGACATCATCAGAATCATCTCAGGCGACCTCTACCACAGGCCATCCCTCGACAGGAAACGACACCAGAGAGACCGAGAAAACGATTCAGACAAACAACTATCCGTTTTACCCTCGGTGGGGCAGCCAGAGTGAGGCACACACTGGAATCAAGAACAAACTTCTGAGCAAAGAATTCTGGATGCGAGACGAGAATGCAAAAGATTGCTTTTATTGTGGAGAACCATTTTCGACCTTTAGAAGAAAACATCACTGCAGAGTGTGCGGACAAATATTTGATGCAAAATGTACCACCCTTATCTCCGGTGTATCATTTGGGTATTCAGGCTCCCTACGCGTTTGCAAACCATGTGACGCTGTTATCAACGCTCCCAGAGACGATTCATCAGACTTTTCTGGAGATGAGGTTCGCAGCCCTGTGGTCATTAATGCCCGTGCATCTGAATCTCCGGGAAATAACCTCAGCCCTCATTTTCCAGAAGACGATGCTGGTTCTACGGTATCACAACCTTTGGATAACGTTTTAAAAACCCCAACCATGGCGATCCCAGCAACAAGGCGTACAGGGGACGGAAACCATAGGCGATCAGCTATTCTCGAAATAGACTCAGATCGTCAGCTTGCAAGGCCAACATCATCAAGGTCATTGAAATCAGGATTAAGTAGATCTCATTCCGTTCCGCACAAACGACATCATTCAAGAACCCAGTACATCCGCAACTTCAAGCCGTACCATGACGACAGAGCACCATTTCAAAGGCGCTTTGGGGACGATGTAATCGGCGAAAACAAGTTACCTGCGTTTCATCGAGATAATATTATCGACCCGGACCTGGCTCAATACCTCTCTGACGATGCTTCAAGTGAAGACGACCAGCCGAACTTGTTTTCAGTTGTAGGTGATGGTCCACTGTCTCGGAGTGGCGGAGATAGCGAGAAGGCTTCCTTTAGCGGATTTCTTGCTGCAGTTAAAAAGGGGCGTTCTCGCTTCGGTGAGAAGAGTGGGTTGTACCCTTCGCGCGACGGGGATGATGGAAGCGTTAGTAGCTCTCGAGCCGTCAACTTACCCCGTTCAACAAGAAGGCGAAATTTGAGCGTTGCGAGCAGCGTCCACCAGAGAATATCCCCTCGGAATTCGAAGGAAAATCCATCGTTGCATTATATACATGACCACAGCGCTCCTCAATTCGGAATTCCTACGAACTCTACCACTAATGGGTTTAAAATGACAAGGAGCGCTTCTATGAGAGGTGCGGGAGCTCCGGCTATTGAGCTCAATAAAGCTAGCTTAGAGCATGTGCGCAAACTTCTACATCAGCAACTACGGGACACATCAGTGCCGAACTTTCAAAACTGGGAAACTGCACTTTTACCAATTCTTCTGAAAGCCACCGATGATGTCGAGCCTGATGTACAACGTGGTGACGATATGGATATCCGACATTATGTCAAATTGAAAAAAATTCCAGGGGGACGGCCTAGTGATACTGCGTATGTTTCCGGTCTAGTATTTACGAAAAATTTAGCCCTGAAAAGCATGCCGAGGAACATATCGCACCCTAGAATCCTGATCGTTACGTTTCCCTTGGAATATGCGCGTCAGCAACAGCACTTTATGAGCTTGGAACCTGTCATTCGCCAAGAAAGAGAATTCCTCGAGAACCTCGTTAACAGGATAGCAGCCTTGAGCCCTAATTTACTGCTGGTCACAAAACATGTCTCCGGCCTAGCGCTCCAATTGCTAGAGAAAGCGAACATTGCTACAGTCTACAATGTCAAAGAGTCCGTCATTGAAGCCGTTTCGCGATGCACTCAAACTAGGATTATAACATCGATGGATCGCCTAGCGGCGTCTCCGTCTCACACAGGCCATTGTACGAGTTTCGATCTTAAAACTTATGTTTATGGAGGCCGAAAGAAGACGTACATGTACATTTCTGGCTGCCCGAAGGAGCTAGGTTGCACCATAGTCCTTCGTGGTGCCAATAATGATGTGCTCATGAAAATCAAGCGGATTACAGAGTTTATGGTCTATGTCGTGTACAACTTGAAGCTCGAGACATGCTTAATGAGGGACGAATTTGCGAAAATCCCTTCTTCCCCATCAAAAATGGCTACGTCCGGACAAAAGATCGGCCAACAAGACACACAATCGGCTGGTAGCCTTACATCTAGCGCTGCTAATGATGAAGCCGGTTGTACCCCGGACACGAAAGGGGGAAGTCCGGGGAATGAAGTCTCTGCATTTGAGAAGCCTACGGCTATGGCCTCCTCCCAAACACAATCTGATGAAGGCGACTTGTCAGGGGATGTTCCTGCCCCAGCTTTCTATGAAGATATGGTAGAAAAACATCAAGTTAAAATCCTCTCGGCGTCTCCTTTTGTGAAATTTCGCCAACCATACCTCCTCATGCGCGCCAGAGAATTAGAACGCCAGCTGGCATATCTCAAGCGTCTTCGTGACCAAGATTTCTCTCAAGAGCCCACCTCAGACGAGAAATCGAAGTCCGAGAAATTTTTCCTGATCACGCCGGAAATGATACATGAATCTTTGTCTGGCGCGTCCAGCAAAGTCAAAGAGGTAGTCCATGCAGTTCATGATGCTGAATATGACAGAGCATTGCATCACTATCAAACCCAAAAAAGGCAATGGGAGGCATATATATCCGGCAATATAAACCTCTTTGATCCATATGCCCACCAGAATATCGTCGTCTTGTATAGTTTAGTCTGTACAAAAACATCAATTCCTTGCTCTGGACCGGACACTTTTGCCCTTGGGTTCTATAACCAATATGAGAGCGACAAAATCTTTGAAGGGGATTGCACACTCGGCCAGTATGTCGAGGACCTATGCCATAGTGCCAGCGCTGTTTGTGCTACAAATGGCTGCGAGGAAAGAATGTTCGACCATCATCGTCAATACGTCCATGGCGAGGCGCAGGTCAGCGTGTTTGTCCAGCCATATCCGTCGAAACTTCGTGGCCTTCAGGATACAATTTTAATGTGGAGCTGCTGCAAAAAGTGCGGTAACGAGACCCCTGCTATGCCAATGTCAGATAGTACCTGGAGGTATTCATTCGGAAAGTACCTGGAGCTCTCGTTTTCAAGTGCAGACTTACATGCTCGCGCTGGTGTCTGCCCCCACGATCTACATCGAGACCACCTAAGGTATTTTGGCCTCAAAGATATGGCCCTTCGAATACATTATGATCCCATTAATCTACTGGAAATCATAGTCCCACGGCCACGAGTTACCTGGAAAGTGGATAAAGCTCTCAGGGTTCGTAATGAGGTCTACATTGCGGCAGAAAAAAGGGTGAATAAATTTATGATGTCTGTTAAAGGACGCCTTAAATCTATAAATGTTGAAAGTGTTATGCCTGAGATAGCACAAGCCTGCCAGAAGGAAGTCGAGGCACTCAACAAACGAGCCAATGATGATCATGTCGCTCTCATTAAACAGCATCAAGCCCGGTACATGAATACTCGGTATTGGGAAGTCATTCCTTTAAACACTGTTATAATCTCAACGCAAGAAAAGGTTGTGGAATGGGATGCGATTTTTGCTGAGTTTGAGCAGAACTATTTTCCTTCTGAGAAAGATATCAGACGATTGGCTACCTTACAACTCAAAAAGATATTCCTCGATAGAGATGTGTCTGTTACCTCTCTCACATCAAGCGAAGAGTCCGGGACAACGGTAACAGAGACGGAAGAAGGCATTACAACGCCTTCGGGTTCCCCTCGATTAACAAGGAGGATGACACTTTCACCACAAGAAGCGAAAAATATGTTAGCCTCTGTAGTGGAAGAACATACCACGAAGCCAAGGAAGGAGGCCGAATCTGAAGTCTCCAGCCCACAAAGCCCAACACCAGGCGTGGATCCTCAAGAGGCCGGTGGCTTATCGCCTATGAAACCTGTCGTCGCATCTGAGAATGAATTCAGGCACTTGGACTTGGCGATCCCATCAAACTTAGTAGAAAAATTGTCACCTCCACAGTTGAAGCCAGAAAACATAGGCGAACATAACCTTGAAAATCCTACTGCCAGCCCCGCGCACACAAATCCGGCTGCAAATGAGCAAGAAATTCTTGATGCGCCTCGTCGGAGCACTGACGAAGCCTCAAATAGCCAGGATGTTGCAGATTCTGTTGCGCGTCCTTCTGGCCTTCCTCGTCCCCGTGATAGAGCACCAAACAATGGGGGGTTTAGAGCAAAGTCCCCGCCGTTGTTGAGGGCACAATCACAGCCAGCACATTTGCAGCAACAGCTTTCTAATGCAGCGTTACCCCAAGAAAAGTATCCAAAATCTACCGGGGAGAAGGGGACTGAGGGTAATAAAGGAACTTTCACGTCGAAAAGACAACGCTTTTCAGATCGGCTTAGACTTACGGCCCTAAAGTCTCCGAAATTACCTGGTGGACCCTCCTTAATACCACGTTCGGTTACGAAGAAAAGCACGCATGTATCCTACCTCACTCGCCATTTCGAGGAGCTGAGCCGAGAGTTCCAAAAAGAACGAATTATGCAAAATCATCGACGAGCTGCACAAGGCAAACAATCTCGCGCATACCCAATGGCATCTTCCAAGCCGATTGTTGAAGTGTACAAAAATGTCAGGGATGCGGTAGAGGAACGTGAACCTGGCGATGAAGACTTTCTGCCCAATACAACAAACGCAATAGCACCAAAGGAACCCCCGGTCCCAGCGACCGAGGCTGCTGAAAATATCGAAGCGCCGGTTACTCAACCTGAAACCCCTGATAAAGTTGTACAGGAACCCAGGGTATCCGATGAAAGTTTGCGCGAGGGCGAGCAACCCCTCTCAGGGGCGGATGGTGAGGACGAACGTAGCGATGGTGAGAAGAGCTTTTTAGAAGAAGATGGTCAAAATGTCGAGCCAAACGAAGAAACAGCTCCGTTATCTCCAGACGAGATTCCCTTGGATCTCAAGGAGCTGCCCAAACATGAGCGAACGTCACTGGTCAAGATGCTTACCAACTTCTGGGCTGAGCGTTCTGCAAGTGGATGGGCTCCCCTAGATTATCCACTAAGCGATTCTGATCACGTCTTCGCTGATTGTGATATCATTGTCCGAGAAGACGAGCCGAGCTCTTTGATTGCTTTTGCGTTGAACTCTGAGGATTATCAGCAAAAACTGAGAAGCATCCAAGAGCAAAATGAAATAGGAGATTCGGTTAACGTTGACGCGGAGCCCGAAGTTGAACAATCGCTGCTCCGAAGTACAGGAACACACCTCAAATATCAGTTCCAAGAAGGACAGGCAAAGATGCTCTGCAAGGTATTCTATGCTGAACAGTTCGATGCTCTTCGCAGGAAATGTGGCGTTGCGGACCGGATTGTTGAGTCGCTGTCTCGGTGTATGAAATGGGATTCCAAGGGTGGGAAGACAAAATCCCTCTTCTTAAAGACGCTGGATGACCGGTTTATCCTGAAATCACTTTCGACTATAGAAACGCAAGCTTTCTTAAAATTTGCGCCAGATTATTTCCAGATTATGTCCGAGGCGCTATTCCATGAGCTACCTTCTGTAATCGCAAAAATGTTCGGTTTTTACCAGGTAATTATCAAAAACCCGACGACTGGGGTGGAATTCAACTGGTTTCTACTCATCATGGAGAATCTGTTCTACGACCGCAGCCCGACCCGAATATTCGATCTCAAAGGATCAATGCGCAATCGGAAAGTGCAGAGCACCGGGGAACGGAATGAGGTGCTACTTGATGAGAACATGGTAGAATTCATCTATGAAAGCCCACTGTTTACTCGGGAACATTCAAAGAAACTGCTTGGCCAGAGTGTATGGAATGATACCCTATTCCTCGGGCGACAGAATGTCATGGACTATTCCCTCATGATTGCCATCGATGAAACTCGACAAGAAATTGTGGTTGGCATAATCGACTGCATTCGAACTTATACTTGGGACAAGAAGCTAGAGTCATGGATCAAAGACCGAGGGTTTGCTGGAGGTGGGAAAAACCGGCCCACAGTCACCAGTCCTAAAGAGTACAAGAGTCGCTTCAGGGAAGCAATGGCGCGATATGTCCTCTACGCCCCCGAGTAAGTCTGATTATTCATTGAATCTACGATGAATGCGTGCTAATAACCTTCTGTAGCTCCTGGCACCAGTTCCATATTGCAGACCCCGATAGACGGTCCCTCCGGAGCCATAATCAAAGCAAGAGTACTATCGCCTCACAGGGCAGACTACCAGACACAACTGCACCCCAGCCATAAAACCAGTGCTGGTACATGCACACTATTTGACATGAATAATGACCTTTTTAGCGACTGGCATATACACTGATTCTTGGTTTCTATTTGTCTTCTTTTGTATAACAGCGCAGAATTAGCATGTTTTCGTCAATTCAGGTCAAGGTATATATGCACCTGCTATAATCACTATTACCCATATTCCCCTATCCTCTATATCAAGGATGCATTATTGTGAAGAAGCGAAAAAGAATCATCTAGCCTGAAGCTGCCCTTCCTTTCATAATGCCTGAATACCCCTTGAACATTAATTAATAAACACCCACCATACATCAATATAAAAACGTATAAAATGCCTGTTCCTCAACATCCGCCTCCTCCGCCTCCACCTCCACCGTCACAACCACCACCTCCTCCTCCGCCGCCGCCGCCGCCGCCATCTCCACCGCTATATCCTCCACCGCTATATCCTCCACCGCCGAAATATGTAGCGTGGTGTCTGCTCTTTTTCTTAGGGTAGCTCTGACGGTTATCTTGATGGTATTTTGTTGATTTCCGTGGAGGCGGTGCTATATCGCGGTCCTTTGATGAGAAACAGCACATTTTGCTAACGGATTGCTTAAGCCCCTTGATATCAGGATAGAGGTAATGCTGTTGAATGTAGTTGTATCAACTAGATAGATAGAGAATTATTTAGTTTAAGGGGAAAATCGCTATCGACGTGGGTCATTATCATACCTGATAAAATATATTATATGTGACGCAGAAGTTGGGTATAAATCATTCACCGGTTCAATGGGGTTCTGTGGTATCTTATCTTTTGCTGGTTGAGAAAATAATGGTCAAGAATAGGCGTCCTGGAGGAGTTAATATACCCTCGACTGAGTATACTTTTCTATTATCTATGTACATAGCTGTCGCGTGTTGGAGGCTCAGCCGCGAAATGGGCCCCTCGGAGGATCCCTTGGCTTCACAGCCCCTTTATGCACAGGGTAACGATAGACGTTGACCATGCACACACAGCTGGATTTCGCTACAATTAACTAATAGTAGAAGTATATAGGCCCCATATTGCCTGATATATCGTCATCATGTCGCATCCTGGAGGCTCCCTTACGCCCCGTTACGAGAAAGTAGTCACTGGGGTGTTTACCTTACGAAGTTACAGCCAATGGTTCGAAGTAAGACTATGCTAGCATGTTTAAGGTGACAAGATAGTAGCATATATAGGAAGCAGAAAAGTGGAATTACAGCCTTGGTAATAGAGAGATTATGGATAATGTGGCATATATTGATACTAGATGTGCCTGAGAACCCCGACCTTGAAGAGAAGGGAGGATAACTAAAGTGAGCGCTTGCTTGACTGAAGAATATGCTTAAAATATAGTAGAAAATGGAATTGCAGGTAAATAGCCATGTGCTTTAGCGGAAGAGATTCATCGGTCATAGATCATCCAGAAATTATGTGTTCTCCAATCCCCATCGCTTACATTCTGTTCTCCAACTTCTTAAAGAGCTTATTTACCCCCTTCTCCATACGCATTGCGCTGCTTCCGATTTTACCAAACTTTGGCGGCTCATTCCTGTTGGCCGCGTGGGCTGGTGGTGCCTGTTCTGACCCCGGCGGGATATATACCTGATTATGTATAGCATAGTCGTTCTGCGGTCTGGGTTGTTGTTGCTGATGCTGTTGCTGATGCTGCTGTGGGTAGTTATAAGCTGCATATCCGCTACCAGAATGTTGAGAGGCCTGTGATTCGCGTCGAGAAAGATGGGCCTGATTTTGGGCTAGAGGCTGGGTAAATGGACTAACAGGTGGTGGTCCGAAACTCTGTTGGCCGTATAAGTGCGCATTGGGATCTTGTGGAGGAGGTGCAAAAGTGGGACCTAGGCTGCCGCGGTGACTAGTGGTGGTGGTAGGAGGAGCACTAGGAGGGGCGCTGGCTATAGTCGGGGGAGGGCCAAATGACAGGCCGCCAGATGGAGGTTGCCCTGGGGTATATGGTTGCTGGTGAATGCTTGAGGGGGCGGGAGAATATGTACCTTGTGCAACTGGAGCGTTGTATGGCTGCACATGAGTATTACCGACGCCATGCGGCTGAACAGGTTGGGGACTCTCTATTTCTCCAGTAGGAGGCGGTGCAAATGACATTCCCATCCCACCGGTAGAAAGGCCAGTTCCCTCCGCAGCATCTGACGGTGGAGGCGTCACCTCACGGGGTTTTATAGGCTCTGGGGCGGGTGGAGCAGCTGGGTTGTAAGGAATAGGCGCATAAGTCGCTGGTGTCTCTTCCCTTTTCTGAGCGGAAGATGTTTGAGGTGTCGACTCAACTATCGGGCTGACTGGCTGGGTCACAATCTGCACATTTGCAGGCATTGTAGGCGGGGTTGGATGCATGGGTGGTGGCGGTGGAGGAGGAGGAATGCTGGATAGACTGCTAGCATCACCCGAACGCAATTCCGTCTTTCTCTGCTGGTAGTTAGGGTCTGATATTGCGACATTCTCCAAGTTCTGCACCACACTACTCATTGGAGTCTGTTGAGACGTAGGTGGTTGCGTTTGCTGCATTATTTCCAGTTGGTTAGGAGCCACCAGATTTTTTATGGTTGTCAAAAACTGCTTTGCATCATCCAGGGTCCAGAAATATAGATCAAGCGTATGTAGACGGCAATACGACGTGCTTCTGTCAGCCGGATTCGTCCATCCCAAACGCCACTCATGCTCACTGTTACCATGAGAGGATGGGGAACCGTCTACGCTCTTTCGACATCCATCTACCATGAGGGTAAAGAGGGTTGGGAAGGTATCAGATGTGCGTAGGCGGGAAAACGACAAGGCTGCTAGAGGTTAGAGCTTGACCTAGACTCTAAAACCCGTTCGTACATATATGAAATTGGCGACCTACAGCCGTTGAAGGCATCCTGCTCGCGAGTTCCAGGGTTATTTGCAATCTCGATCCTCGACCCTCCTTGCGTGGGGTTGTGATATATGTAGAGGTAAGAACCCTTATCGAAGCGATGGTGCGCGGGATGCGGGGTGGGAGCAGTGAAGTAATAGTGAACGTCCGTAAATCTAGCACAGCATCAGTATAAATGTTCAATATCTCGGGTGTCCAGTTATTTACTCACACGGTCAGCAGCCGTTCTTCACCTGGAAGGGGGGGCATCTCTGGTACAACTAGATCCAAGCCTGGTCAAGATTGAAGTGATCTCCAGCGAGAACGGGGCTTCCCACCAGCACAGCTATCAGGACAGACGACAAGTAGAATGTAAGATGTAAGATGTAAGAAAGAGAGAGAGAGAGAGTCAACTCTTCTCTATCTCACCTTTGCTGCCTTCCTTTTCGTCCCAACTTTCCCCTGCAGTTTGCGCAGCGCAGTGAGACTTCGACAACCAATCAGAAGGCGCGATCCAAGCTCTTCGGCGCCTAACTGCATGCTTAGTCATTGACTTAGTCAGCCAATGAGGAAGAATATTTTTCCGCTCTATCTCAAATTTATTTCCATTTCGCATTTCGAGGTGGAAGAGCAGAAGGAGAAAAACAGCAGCACGACAGGCGATACCTCTGCCAATTGCAGCTCTAGGTAAGGAACTCCGGCTGATACTCATGACTAAGACCGGATTGCTGACTTGAAACTATCTCACAGGTCTCCTTTAGGCGTTACTTCTCCAAGCCGTTTCCAAGCCGTTTAACCAACAGTCGACATAAGCATCATATCCTCTCTCGCAAGACTGGAAGGGCCGGGAGGTTAGCAGCGGAGGATAACAGAGACTGTTCTTTTTGAGGAAAAAGAGGATACTCGGCGGAGGATTTCACACAATGTCGCTCGTCCAACTCTCACACGTCTGTTCACATCTCTCGAATGCCACCAAGGCTCGGTTGGCTGTAACATCTATTCCGAATTCGAACCTCCACCTCTCTCTCTCGAACGCTCTTGTCGATGCTGGATTCATATCATCCGTCGTCCGAGGCGGTCCATCTCCACCCGCACGACACTTGCTGTTGAATCAACCTGCAGTCAACGATGAGCTTGAACCCATCGAGCCAATCACCCAAGCCAACGTTGCATCAAGACGGCTTTGGCTAGGACTCAAGTACTGGCAGAGTCAGCCGGTTCTCAGCAAATTATCAATGGTTAGCAAGCCTACTCGACGGATATACGTGGACACGGAGGCTCTACGGGATATCGTCAGAGGGTCGAAGAGCAACACGATCGCTGGACTGAGAAGCCCTGGTGAATGTCTGTTCCTTAGCACAGATCGTGGAATATTGGAATCTCGGCAGTGTGTGGAGAAGAAAATCGGAGGGTTGGTTCTCTGTCGCGCTGTTTAGCTGGTTTGTAAGATACGCCATGGTTTCTTTTTGGCATGGGAATGGAGTTGATGGATTGTGTATATAGATCACTTGATCCACCCTTTCAGTTGAATGTACTATTATATCT
>JANTQJ010000740.1:0-11124 GCA_032989685.1 Arthroderma sp. PD_2
CTCGCCCGATATCAAAGCACCGACCAAGTCAGCATTTGGAGCCGCATACATCGCATAGTTCTGCTCCTTGCCCTGTACTGTGGCCCCCAGGGCCATTTACCCACCATGGAGGCATTAAAGGCTGTTTTTTTTAAGCCTGACCCGGCCGCGCAGGTATGTCCATCTATTCGATCCTACAGTCTCCTTCCTTGAATTGAGCGACTAACACCTTCACGTTAGATGAGAAAATGCAACGCCCTGATAAGATCAAACACCCGGAAACTCGACCGTGACATCTCCCAGTTGAAGGCCATTGAAATAAAAACTAGACAGTTCATCGTTGCCGCGTCCAGGAGAGCGCAGCGGAATCCTTCACAGGCAGCACAGGCAGCTAAAGAGACACGGATATTCGCGAGGGAGCTGATCCGAATAAGAAAGCAGAACGCCCGCTTGACGACGAGTAAGGCACAACTAGAGAGTGTGAAGATGCAGGTCAACGAAGCATTCTCTGTCAGAAAGATTGAAGGAAGTCTCAAGGCTTCAACGAGTATAATGAAGGACGTGAACACCCTGGTCCGGTTGCCGGAGTTGACAGGTACCATGCGGCAGCTAAGTAAGATCCAATCTTTTCTGTCAGTCAGCGCTTCTTTATCAGGCTACTAACCGTCGTGGAAACACAGGCCTGGAGTTAGTCAAAGCTGGTATCATCGAGGAAACGATAGACGAAGCTATGCCAGAAGGTCAACTACTTGAAGACGAGGAAGAAGAGGCAGACAGCGAAGTCGATAAGATTCTACAGGAAATCCTACAGGGAAGGCTGGCGGCTTCAGGCGGCATCAAACCAGAAGAGGTGGTGCAGGAAGAGGAACAGGTCCCCGAGGAGTTCGAAGACCAAGAGGCTACCCTCGAGCAAATGAGAGGGAGACTAGAAGCCCTCAAAAGCTAGTGAGACCGCTTTCTACTGTCATCTCTTGCATATCACACCCTCGATCGATTGCCCTACGTCTTACGCAGTTCCTAATGACACGCCATCCTTCCTCGTCCTTTCGCCATGTTATGCTATGAAACTATCGCCGTTGGGAGCCTCAGCGAATGTAAATGGAGTTTAGGAGTATATATATATGTCCAGTAGAGCCACTTGCTATCCTTCTTTCTCTCTTGTCTCAATATTAATCTATTCGACTTTTTCATCCTTTCAAGCCTCCTAGATGGAATCTCTATTCTTAGGACACCCCGTGATTTATATCCACGTGACTCGGTGGCCCAAAGGGGCTAAGCGCCAAGACAAAGATCTCTCTGCCTCAAAGCACTTTTTGAAAGCGCCTTCACGTTCTCCCTCGCCCTCATCAACTCCAACTTCACTTCACTCCCACGTCGAAGAAATCTGCTGCATCTTCACTACTCTTATTCACAACTGCGAATTGTTGTACTAGTCACTTTTCTGTCGCTTATAAGCTACTATATCTTAACTCTTACCTTCAACGCTCCGTCTGCGACAGGTCCAAGAACACTCCGTCCTCTTTCTTCATCACAACTGCAAGACTCAAAACGCGCCTACTTGCTGCCTCCTCCAGTCTATACGTCTCTACTTCAAGACTAAACCCCCATTCAAATCAAATAATCATGTCTGGAAAGCTCGACAAGTCTCTTGATGAGATCCTCAGCTCCCGCCGTCAGGCGCGTCGCACCAACCAACGACGCCCAGCCGCAAAGGCTGCAAAGGCTGCTCCAGTTGGAGGAGTCAGGAAATCCACCAGACAAGCCAAATCTGCTTCCAAAGCCGTACCTACCGGACCTGCCATGGGATCAGGAGAAGGCAAAATCATCGTGAGCGGCCTGGTAAGTCTCACTCCACCGTCTGCGTCCCTACACGTTTCGTGTGAATCAATCCACAGTCACTAATACATGTTTGACTAGCCCGCCGATGTGAATGAAGCGAATATCAAGGTATGTTGATAGAGACGCTCTCTGGGTTTCGTTCGCCGTCTCCGTTTTCAGTCATCTTGCTTCGAACGTGGCGATCGGAAAAGTCGGCTTTCTTTCTCTTCCCAAAAGACGGATTTGCTCTCAGTGCGGCTATACTTCGTGGGCGATGGCCTCTCATACATGCGTGTAAACTTTGGCGCGTTGAGCTCTGATGCTATCTGACGGTTGATCCCTTCCTGACTTTCGCTCGCCTGTGCTTAGGCATGATGCAGAGTCACACGGAAGGTTGAATCCTGTCGCAGCCTTGAAAAGAAAAACACGGTATATGCCATGTGGGGGGCACTTGAGTAGTCGACGCGGCTTGTCCTGGTATTATAAAGTTTATATAAACCAGCGTTTTTGGCTCTTCGTTGTGGGTTATGTTGAGTATCAGCGAGCGCAGCAGTTATTGAGCAGCACAGCGTAAATCTACCCGTCATCTACACGATATTCGGTTGTCTCCAGCATATCGACCGGTTTGCCAAGTATATGGTCGATCGATATTATCATACGGCAGTTGGGCGGATTGTATTATATACCGGACCTGCGAACAGCCTTTGTCGACAGCATCAGAAGTAAGCAGCTGTCTTACGAATTGGACTTTGACGATCAACTACTGGAATCCACGGGCCTCTACATACCACATTCTCCATTTCTGGGGCCATGATGGATGGGCGAATTAGGAACTTCGCCCTTTATATCCCGGCTATCACATCACCATCTACATGGATTTTTTGGAAATTTTCGCCTCAGCTACCCGAAACCCAATTGTCTGGCCTAGTTCCCGGAAGGGAGCTGCCTCGCGCGCCAGATACGCCGACACCTTTTGACCGTACTAACATCTAATCAACTGACTCTTACTCTGTGCTCGCTGATCCGCCTGGATGTTTTTCATTTTGTTCGAAAGCCGACGATTCCGATTGTTCATAGTCAACGCTTCGAACCGTGTTGACATACGCACCTTTCAATTACGAACGTACTGATGAATTCGTGTCACCGCTAGGAATACTTCCATAAATCCGCCGGACCAGTCAAGAAGGTCATGCTTACCTACAACCAGAACGGTACCAGCCGTGGTATTGCTTCTATTATCTTCTCCCGCCCTGATACTGCTATCAAGGCTGCTAAGGAGCTCAACGGCCTGCTAATCGATAAGCGTCCCATTAAAGTATGGAATCACCGTGGAGCTCTCCGTTAAGACGACACCCCCAACTGACATGGCCGCACTATAGATCGAGGTTGTTGTTGACGCATCCCGTGCACCACCAGTGCCAGCAGCCAAGCCTTTGACTGAGCGTGTTGCGTAAGTTTTCATCGTTGATATCACTCCTCCCCCGTGAGTGATACTTTATCGGTTGCGTTTACTAACAAAGAGCAGCCAACCCAAGGCTCAGCCCAAGCCAGCCTCCGCTGGAAAGGCTGGACGAAAGCGAGATGCTCGTGGACGTACCCAGCGCGGACGCAATGCTGGTCGCCCGAAATCAAAGACCACGGAAGAACTTGACGCTGAGATGGATGGGTATTTTGCTGGGGCACCTGCTAGCACCAATGCTCCCGCTCCTGCAGCCAACGGAGCTCCAGCTCAGCCAGCTGCTAACGGCGAAGACCTCGGAATGGCGGATGAGATCTCTGTGAGTGTCTCCCTCACTCATCCCTGACTCTACATCTATCAACGCTAATACACGATTGCAGTAAATGTATCGCTTTGCCTGCTACAAGGCGTCAGGTGGATACAGAATGTCCTGGTGTAGCTGATTTGGCAGCGCAGTTCTTTTTTTTTTTTTTTCCATGTGCTATGTTTTAATACCTCTTCGTCCGGACCTCGGGCTTTACTGAAGTGCTTCACTGAAAATTGGGAATCATTGACTCACAAGTTACGTACCCTTGACAAATCTCCGGCTCACACTCATCCACGCTCTATTTTCCTTTGTTGTATCCGTACTCTTATCGACGTGTTTTCACCTATTAATTTTCCTGCTGTCTGTTTGGGCGTTCATAGTATTCTGGGGGGAGGGGGGAGTTGGTAGCATTACGTGGCTTACAAGGAATTATCTCTCCAACCACACAAGATTGAAACCAAGCTGCTCTATTATCTTCTTTAGCATTAATAAAGAACAAGAAATCCAATGGCTACGAAGTATACACGGGTTCTATCACACTCTTTGTAAAACAATCAGTGATCTAGACTGGACCTGATACCGCCAAAAGGGAATCACACATATAGTAAGGAGACTTACATATCTCATGCTGAGCGATCCTTTGTTCCCCGCACTAGGAATAGAAAACCCAACAGGCCGGGACAATGAGCTCTACGCGACGGTTTATTACTATGAAAATTCAAGATAGAACAAGGGCGCAGGACAAAGAAAGTAAATCAGGATACAGGATTTCATATCTTTGCAGCCTCAAACCGTAAACCTTCATCGCTCTGTAGGCTTGCGCCACTCTTTGATTTACCTGGCAGCGTTCGGCCTACTGTGTTTCGTAGATCAAAAGAGGCCTCAGATCAATGGGGGCCCTTTTTGAGGCTGTCATGGAACCCTGCAACTTCCTTTAAGATAGATACCGGGAGGCGACACGAGAAACAGGCTTCTCTCGAAGAGTGGTTCAACTAATCAGAAAGAGAAAATTTTTGTAAATCAGCTGAAAGGTTGGATGGTTTAGATACCAACTATGGTTCATATGTACGACTACCGTTAAAGCAGGAGCATTACCAAGGTTGGATGAGATTCAGGATAAGTTCACGAGGCAGTTCGCCACAGTCCGGTTGCTGAGTGTATATGCTATGTCGATAACTTGAATGTTTACTTGATTGATTCCTTGACCCTCTAAGGGTCTAGATTCGGTGACAACAAGATAACAAGCTGGAGAGGGAGAATCTATGCATAAAATGTGATATATTCTTTCGAGCCCATATCGATCATATTGGATGATCATGCTCGACCACTAGTTTTAAGGATCCAGACACCGCCTACAAAAAGTACTTGCGGAGTGTTCTACATAACAGAGGTGGCTCCCTTTCCGCCACGCAGGAACTCGACTTTATCCTGGTTTATTTTGCGATGAGAACCTTACCGTAGTCTGCGTACGAAATCCCTGTTCCAAGTATGAGCGCCTAATGTGAGGATGCGAATTGTGCTTTTCTTCTTAGAACCGCTCAAGCATTATCCACATAAATGCAAACCAGGAGAAGGAACACCATGTTTTAGAATTTGCTATTCCGTAGATATATGCTAGCCCTTTTGAATATATGCACATAGAGGTCTTCAAAGGCCACATATTTACTATACAAACTACCCAGAGTGGCAATGTATCCTCCGTAGGGTATGTATATATATGTCCCAAGAGGCGCATTATCGGACCCCACCCACCAAACCGTTAAAATAGTTAGCATGTGAACATGTGTGTTGAGCGCGCCAAAGAGAAAGACCGTAGACGGCCCCACGGAATGGTCGGTTATAGCTCAGTGTCCCCCCACGACCAAGCGAGACCAGATGTCTTCGGAGCGAGGAAGATCACCTCATGGCTGCCAGGTGGCTCGTTATAGTAGCGGGTGAGATCCTCTAGTAATTTCGAAACGTTGAAGCCACGGCGTTCAACCAGACGTGGGTTCGCTATAATTCACCGATCGGCTAAGCTTCCCACACCGATGGTAAAAGGCTGGACTATTGACTCGATAAATCACCGAGTTCATTAGGTACCCGGGAGAAAGCGTTCGAAAGTCCTCCGTAAGCCGCCACCAGGCCTCTGCCAACCAAACATGACAAGTACGGAATAACTCTGTATCATTATAGCCCGCGTAAGGAATAGGGGATAGACGGCGACAGTTGGTATCAACTTACGCCCTCTCCCATTAAGTGGTGTCAGCACTAACATTCCCGCTTGCTGATCCCCCAATAGCCGGTCACATCCCATCGATCAATAGCAGTAACACTATGCAGCAGTGAAGGCGGTAACCAAGTCAGCAGCAAAGCTGACCAATCGGGCAAGTTTTTGGGCAGTTTGGCAAGCGGTATTGGCATGAGGACGTCGTCGTGTCATTTGCCGACAACACCTGGTGAAAGGTCAGAAAAATTGCCCCTAGTCGTCTTTATGAAAGTCCGGCTCGGCCCGTCCTGGTTCTGCCAGTCCAATAGTTCCATGGTTCATTCACCAAACTCGACCTCAATATTAGCTACCCCGTAGTTCGTTGGGTGAGTCTTGGGCTAGAGATGCCCCTTTCTTGCTAGCCTTCATGTCGTGTTATGGCATACGGAGTACTCCATGCTCCAAGTGTGGAGAGTCTCCCGTCTCAGCCAAAACGACGCTGAAGCAGGGGGAAGAAACTGCAAACCTGCGGCATCTTCAACATGCGACTCTGAACACCTTTTCGGAGGCCGGAGTAACGTCCTTGGCCAAGTTGGGCAACTACAACCCCTTCCGCCCCCCTAATAATAATTCATGAACTTATGTAAGCTTGTCAGTATCACGTGTTTGTAATTATCTTCACTCTGATTGGCCAAGTCTCAGGCTGTTGATTTCATTGGTGGAAAAAGGCTTGAACTCACAGAATAAGGAGAAAAAGAGACGAAGAGAGAGAGAGAGAAGATAGACAAGAGACGAGACCCAAGATGGCGGGTTTTTGGTGATGTACGGAGGTACACAGACCTCCTCATCGCACTCCGCAACATGTCTGACCAGACGTGATAGTTGTGCTCGTTAGAGTTGCAAAATAGGTTGAGATGCTCTCTGGAGCGGCACATGTTTGGAGCTCGCCTTGCTACCAGACTATGGGGTAACTTGCCGAAGCCTCTCCCCCAAGCCATGAACCAGTTCGAACCAGTTGAACGACTCAAAATGAATTTGAACCCCTTGGGGCGAAGGGGACGGGGACTGCCGCCACGGCACCAACGCCATGGGTAGAGGATCCGCGTCCCCAGCGCAGCCAGTCGAAGCCCTGGAAGCACCCCTGGACCTGCATCCATGAGGCAACTGGCGCACCACCATCAACCTTCTTCTCCCACGACTCCAGACGCCCCAGACGCCTCCTCCTCTCTGCCCTCCACACACTCTGCTCCTTCGCCGCCGTAGGGATGGGAACGTGCGAACGCCTGTCTGACCGTGTGTCAAGTCTGTCAGAAAGTGACCAGAGTACGGAGTTAAGTACAAATGGAGGAGGTTGTCCTGAAGTATACAGAGTATAAAGGGGTAGTATATGTCGAGGGAGGGGCAGGGTCCTGTCTGTTCTACGCTGTGCAACCGATGCGCACAATTGCGATCGAGCCTGATCGCATGAGATCTATCCAAGGCATCGCCACCTTGCAATAATAATAATATATCCGTGCATTTTATTTGCACGAAGAACTATCTTGTTCCTGCTGATAGTTCTAGGGTAGGACACCAAACTAGTTTGGTCAGGTACGAGGCACTCGGTCCCATGGATTCGGGATATGGGATCTGGCCTGTCCATCTTGTCGGGATGCTTCCAGGCGCATGTCGGACTATCACATTCGATCTCTCTCGCCCCCCGTTTTTAGCAACTATTGAAGATCATTGGTTTCATTCGAAATATTCTGCCCGAATTGGGATGTGGAGACGCGGAAGGGAGGCTGGCGGACCGTCCTTCCGTCAAGCCCCTTTAGCCCTTTTGTTCGAACACGACACTAAAATATGATCCAGAATCCAGAATCCCATTTCCAACTGAAAAAAGCGACAGGGCGGATTAGTTCAATGTTTAAATGCTGCATAATATAGTTACGTATGCATACACTAATGAACGGTCGCCGATACTATGATGGGTCCTGTCCTACCCAGTCGATTCTCAGGGTAAGCAGTTATACTATGGGGAATTCTCCGCCCAGGAAGGGGTTCTAGCTCCCCGACTGGTGGACCGAATTCAAGCCCACCCGGTGGGGGACCAGTGTTTTGGGACGGCTCTCGAACCAGCAGTGTCTTCCACGCGAGTGGTAGGACGCAATATTATACGGCAGGCAACAGGCAAGCAGGCAGGGAGAAGGTGGAGGATACGATATGAGAGAACTTGTGAAATATGAGGAACGATGCTCTAATCCCAGCGATGTTTGAGGCAACAAAATCGAGCAACTATCATCAACCACTCGTTCCTTCACAAGCCAGCTGCTTTTGAAGATGTTCATGCAGCATATCTCGATAGCAGCACCAGTAGCAGCGTCCGCCACATCGAGTCCTGCATAAATCTATTTGCGAGGAGAGGGTCAGTCCCTATCCACTCGTGGCCAGCCTGGGTTAAGGATAGGCTAGGAGGTGATTCCATCCTGTGGGAAACTAGCTGCTTGGCTAAAGAAGGGTGGCGGAGAGCTCGAAGACCACACTGATGTTGGATCGCTGCAACGTTGGATTGATTGCCTCTTCGACCGGTTCGATTAGCCATCTCGACGAGTCTAGCATAACGATGGCCGTGATGGTGGTGGTGACTCTGTTTTTTTGTGATGGGTATGGCGGAAGTAAGGCGGATTTTCGACGCTGCTCGACCTGGCGTTCTGCACTGCACACGTGTATGCAAGGGCAGCGAGTCAGTGGCTACAAGATGTCGAAAGTCAAGCATCCCCCCGTGAGCTGAAACATAGCGTTTTGAGGCAAATATTGCGTAGATATATTCCTGGCTTCGAGTTAAGGATGCCGATGTGATATAGCGATGGCGAGAAAGGCAGATTCTGTCTTGATGGTGTGTTGCTAAAAAAGGCCATCGACAGGACTTTCTGCCCGTTCCTTGCACACAGCCTGGGCATTCCGCACTGCGACTACGACGACTCACGGCTAGAATGAGTCTCGATCAGTCTGGTGTCGTGCCATCGCTGTTTGAAAATATACAGATCCCTTACCCCGAGCCAACGGCGGTCTCGACTTCCCACATCTCAAGAACCATCAGCTAGTCTTCTCAACGGCTTCCTCCTCCTTTGCCAATTAGCTGCCTATGAGGATGAACAGTACTATGGGGAAGTTGACCCAAGTGAAGGGATCAAACCGCCAAACCAATCATCTATGACAGAACGGCGTGTGGGAGAGTTGAAAAAAACCTCCATTGCATTAGGCTAGGTGACTAGCTTCTTTCTCCAGGTAATCCACCAAATTCTAGTCAAGCCCCCCCCAATTCACGTAACTAACCCATACAGCTAGCCCCCTTTTTTTTATGTATCTCCCTTTGTGCGGTAAAAACAAATGACACAGCAAGAAAAGAAAAAGGGGGGGAGGAAAAAACAAAAAAGGAGAAAAAAACAAGCTATCGCGGATCCCATTCCGACAAGTCGCCGTCTCACGTTCCCCGGACCAGGGTCGTGTGGCTATTTACGTATGCTGGGAAAGAAAAGCACACCGCGTAACCCATGAGAGGCAACGCACCAGTGAGAGCCGGCAGAGAAGCCTCGCAGGTGCTTTCTGAAGCTGGCACGCGTCTACCGGTGCTGTCAACGGATAATCGCGTACAGCGGCAGACAGCTGGTGAGCGGTCAGGTTGATTTATGCGATCATTTCTTTTTGCCTTCTGCCCTGTCATCTGGGACTGCCTTGTACCGAGAACAGAGTATGGCCTCTCACTCTTCACACTCTCTGTATACGAAGTTACTCCGTAGAAAAGGCGAAATCTAGGACAAAGAGGAAGAAGAAGAAGAAGAAGAAGAAGAAAGCCGTCTCAACCCCGGGGCGGCGAGGGCTTTCGGGGTCTTGTTGGACTTTTTGGTTGACCCGACGGCCCGGTACATCACCAAAACTCCACCAGCCGTTGACCAGACCGGCCGGAGATGGAACAAAGGAGCAACAAACGGGGGCCAAAGAAAAGAAGAAGAAAGAAAGGAGATAAAGAACAAGGACACAGTTGAATCAAAGCCAGTCAATCAGATATTAAACAAACGAGACAACGACTAGCAGCATATTATTTATATCCCCGGATCTCCATTTGCTTGTTCCCCGTCCGTCCCTGCATATTATTCTGGGCCTTCTGCACTCCGCCAACGGCTTTTTTGTAAATTCACCTACTCGCTCAGCTCTGCACATCCGTACATATCATACTCTGTACGCCAGACAATAGGCGACATACTTCTCCGCACAGGACGACAAACGGCGGGTTACTTTGGTGTTGTACTTCTGCACTGTCTGTAACCGTCTGCGTAACGGTGCCGACTCGACCCAACAGTATACTCCGTAAGCCACCATTTGTCGCGACGAGTCTATGACACACACCCGTCTCTATACGAGCCGCCGTGTCGCATCGACTGCCCATCTATCGGTGTGAAGACACGCAGAGAGACGCAGGTCCGGAACCGGAGGCCCTTTAGCTGCCCAAGCCGGAGCGACCACCCGCCCAAATCAAGCGCACACAGCAGGTCAGGTCGAATTCGAAATCGCACGTATAAACTCGCCTGGTCTTGAAGGGCGGAAATAACAGACACACGCGCCCCCTCAGTAAACTCATCAAGCTTCGCCATACCCAGAAAACAAGGCCGTCTCTCTCCAGGGAAAAAAAAAAAAAGAAAAAGCAAGTCAAAAAGAAAAGCAGGATATATACAGAACACAATAAACAAGGGGAGGGCGAGTGAGCTCACCTGGGCGCCGCCTCCCGATATCTTGTTTACATGTGTAACGGCGGCAGTCAGTTGGGAGGTCCTACCCGCCCATAGGAGACTTGTTATTCTTGCTGCAGGAGAGGGAAAAAGACAAGGAAAGGGTTGTTGTTGGCCATCCTCTTTTCCTGTGACGAGACCGCCTGTTCAGTCCACGACCAGACCCAACGAACGAAAGAAAAGCGAGATCCGGGGTCTTCTTCGACATTGTACGGTGAGGCCTGCGATTCGGCTTCCCTCATCACCCATCCCATCACCAGCCATCACCCAGTCAGGTAGACACCGTTAGTCACCGCCCGTTGCGCCAGGGTTGCTTCATCGTGACCTGATTAGTCGAGCGCTGACTAGACCGCCAGTTCAAAGGCACGCGAAGTTGGATTACACCACACCACTACAGAGTATACTGACCAAGCATCCATCATCTCTTCTTCAACCCTTTCCCCAGGTCTTGCGCCGCCCCCCCTCCAGTAAAGAGCCAGGCAGCCTTAGTCCGTCTCATCCACCAGCCCTCTACGCCGAGTCGTGGGATCCCTCGAGAGAGGCGTATTTTTCAAATACTCCGTACGCCGTACGCCTCTGGCCCCCCCCCCTGGCATCTCCCCCGGGC
>JANTQJ010000741.1:0-11113 GCA_032989685.1 Arthroderma sp. PD_2
CATGCCTAGGGATATTATCGTCCATGAATGCTGGCGCTGACGGATAAGAAACCGGCTTCTCGACCTGCAAGGGAATGGTTTCTGGTAGCAATAATATCAGGGGGCAGCATACGGTAAAGAATGCTGTCCCAAAGTAGTAGGGTATCCATGGACCGGTCTTCATCATCAGAGCTGACCCGATAGCAGGCGCGAGTAGTTGAGCAACCACACCGGCTAGGGATGTCTGAAAATAGACAGTCGACCTATATATTATGCGTTGAACATTTAGTTAAAATCCTATCACTCAGAGTACATGGTTTTACTGACCGATTCGCTTCATCAATCACGTCAGCGACCATAGTCATAATCATCGCATTGGTGACACCAGGCCCACCACCCACGAAGGCAAAGAAGCTTCCGACCCATATTAGTCGAAGGGGTATGTATCGATAGAACACGCAGACTATCAAGGCCCAAAAAATACCCAATAGAATTCCGGCCATGGTCAATCGTAATACAAATCTGCGGCCATACCTAGGGTTATCGGCTAATTGGCCATAGGGGAGGAGTAGTAGGATACCTGCAGATTAGACAAGGTTACGATCAGCTACATTTCGACTCCCAAGATGCGCGAATTGAATGGTAATTTTTTTTAAGGTAAAGCGAGATAAATGAACGAAGGTCAGGCTACATACTAGGAAGTGCATCAAAACTTGCTGCCAATGCTTGAATATAAGCCACCTCGCTCTGGACGGCATTTATTTTGCATTCCGACTCTGGTATATCTTGTGCATACGGAAATCGATCGGGATGGTGTTCATCGAAGTAATTGCGGCAGGTAATCACCTCAAAGAGGCGGGTCTGCGGTATGAAATCGAAAAATGCAGCAAATTCTAGTGTGAATAAGACAATAATGCACAGGAAGATGAACTTCGTCTGATTTATATCCCTCTTAACTGTCACGGTTTCAGGCTGAGCTAGTATCGGTTCGCCGTCGTCCTCCTCCGATTCCAAGAGAGGGTCATCTTGTTCGGTGTTCAAGACGTCTAACTCGGCATCGTCCATCCTTGTGGAGACGAGATATAGACCACTCCTCTTTCTTGAGGATGCCCGTTCAACGCTTCGTCGAAAGATGCAGACGAAGGTCGCGAGGCAACAGCGAGCCCGGGACAAGACAATCAGGCTGGTCGTACAGGCTGGCCGTGGCGCGGATCCCGTTCAGTCCACGAATGCTTCCTGAAGAAAACTCTCTCCCTAAACGACCCATCGTGCAGCGACGCAGCCGTGCTGATATATATAAATAGCGGCCTCCCGTACTCCGTACTTGACGTTATATAAGCCTTTGCTCAAAAATTGGTCAACCCATTGCAGAAACTCTAACACGAGAACTGTTTCCACCTTTTTTTCGGGGCTGTTTTGCATCATCAGCTTCCCTTGCTTGGCGATAAAAGCAAGTTGAAGCAACTCGGAGTGGACGGAGGAAAGGGGAGAGGGGATCACCGTGAAAGGCGTGTGACGCGGAGGATAGACGTAGACGGCCGCAGCAGTCAGTAGGCGCAGTCGACTATCCGTACTCTGTAGCTGGGGAAGAGAAATATTCATTAAGGCTGATGTCAGTGAATGTCTGGCTGCATCCCTAAAGACCTCTTAAGCTCGCCTCTAAAGGCCTGCTCTTCAGGTACTCCGTATATGCCTCTACCCTAAGCTGCTCCTCCCTAAGCTTGTTCCTCCTTCAGCTTGCTCAGACCGTAAACAAATATCCCCTTAACACCCTAAGATAAGCTGTTGTATAAGCATGGCTGTTAGCTCGTAAGAATAGTAAGCAGACGGAGAAAAAGGGATGATCCTTGCTAGCGAAATAACTAAGCTGTTGGTCCTTTGGTGGGCTTTTGTTTTTGGCGGGAGGAAGAAATCTTAGAGAAGAACCTGACGAAGCCCAATCGGGTAATTCCCACAACTTCAAGATCCACGGAACAACAACTACTCAACTTCAACTTCTTGCGCCGCCCAACTCTCCAGCTTCGTAGCCTCTTTGGAATCTACACTCACAAAGCCGACTTTGCGCGCTCCTTCACCTGCCGGATCGACCGACCTTTTTCGTTCTCACCTGTACTCCGTAAGTTCACCTCCTTTCCGCCTGATCCCCTTGCACCGCAGCTCAAACGGCAGCCTGTCCTTTGATGCGGAGTCCACGGTGCGATTTTTTCCCAGCACAACCAGCCAGTCTAACGGTCTCGAGCTATACGAACGATAGACACCTCCATCAGCTCGCCTCCATGATGTCCGGGGAAGCATGGCTATACCTCCTAGCGGTTCTCATCAATGCCGTCAACCTCTTCCTACAGGTCTTCTTCACGATCATGTATAGTGATCTGGAATGGTATGTACCCTACAGCCCTTTCAACACGAAGCAGGTGGAAAGTGTCTTGCGAAATTCCGGATCAAGACAGGCTTCTTCACTTATTGTCTTAGAAATGTGCACTGGCTGACTTCTGCCCACCTACCTCAGTGACTATATTAATCCTATTGACCTGTGCAACCGCCTGAACGCCTATATCATTCCTGAAGCTGCCGTCCATGCCTTTATAACCTTCCTTTTTATCATTAATGGCTACTGGCTCACAATCGCATTCAACTTGCCCCTTTTAGCATACAATGCAAAGAAGTATGTTCACACACCCCGCGGCCAACTGCTTATTCGGTCAACAACCTTCCCAGTCAACATTTTGACTATATGGGGGTATCCAGGCTAACGAGTTACTCTTCTCCCTCTAAGAATATTCGAAAACCAACATCTCCTCGATGCCACGGAAATTTTCCGAAAATTGAACGTCCATAAGAAGGTAAGGCTTCCCACCCAGCCTACTCGCAGCAACGCTCGTTCTAACCTGGTTTTTCTGCCGCCTATCTAGGAATCCTTCATCAAACTGGGTTTCCACCTAGTCATGTTCTTTTTCTACCTTTACAGCATGATTGTTGCCCTCATCCGAGACGAAACCCATTGACTACGTGACAAGACAGCTCATGCCATGCAAAACGGTCGACCCAATTACCACTACTAGTTAAAATATTCAAAACACACATAGCACCAGAGATAGCGACGACGGAGTCACGACGAAGGCGGTTTTTATTGGCAGATATCTTTTTGTTTGTTCTCACACACGTCCCAAGGAAATAAAATGGGATTCGAAGCGCCTTTGTATTAAACGATATTCCTCTTTTTTATGATAATGCCCCCACGAGTCCTGGTATGGAGTCAGAAGAATCCTTGCTAGATTTGGTGGAGATGAGAAATGCGAGAACGATTCCACACCCTCCCGATATCGCCACCCCACCTTCTGTCCCATATCATGAGCGGACTTCGGATATGGACGATCCTCCTCTTTGTCTATTTACGTCACTCGCTCACTCGATTGTAATGTTTAGTTGAACTGGGCCCGTCCGTTCTACCTTACTTGGAGGACTGTTGTTTGCGAAGTAAGGACTCGACATTTGGGAACAGAATCTCGGAACAACGTTGTAATTATTTACTAGCTGTTCCCCCAATTTTCTAACATGTCTATATGAAAAGTTACGTTAGAGAGCTGTGAATAATGAAAGCATTTATGATGAGTGATCGAGGATTTATTTAATTTAGTCTGTCTGTCTGTGAATGAAGTGTAGATGCCACATGGGAAAAAAAAAAGAAAGCCCTTCTAAGTCAAAAACGCTCCAAAGTAAAAGGTTCCCAGCATGTAATAGCAATTTCTGGTCTCGCCGTATTCTCTCTTGTCTTGTAGTTGTATTAATCGAACTTTTGCAAAAAAGAAATGAAAACCACGTAAAAGTCGCAGTGTTAGCAAAATGAAAGGGGTGGATGTTGAAAGGGAAAAAAAGGGGGAAAGCAAAGATATTTTCACAAGAAAGCAAACGGTGACCAACTGGTGATAAGAACAAACTGTAGCATGGATCACGGAAAGTAGAAAAGAAGCCTATAAGGACTGTATGTATCGTAACACCTGTCTTCTTTTTTTTGTCCTTTTATGTTTTGGGTTAAAAAAGTGTCCCTCCTCTTACTCGGCTTTCATAATGTTTCGTGGTACTGGTAAACCGATGCGAGAATGTATGTAGAAGCGAAGGTTTTGGTTGTAAAGTGAACGAATGGATGAACCCTGTCCAAAGCAATTGACTGGCTCGTAAGGTATCCGGAAGATCGAGGTATGTGTGAATAGTCCGTTATTCGTAAGCTTCAAGACTCTAGTGGTATTTTAACGAAGGATTTGAATCTCGGTGGGAAAGTAACAACGGTATTCACAGTCTCCGACAACGCCATTGCATATTATTATTTCTAAAACAAAAGAGGTCTGTTCGTGTATCGAGATGCGAGAGGGAAGAAAAGAGTATATGTTATCTCCAATAACATATCTGAAAGCGAAAGGTTGGTGGGGGTTGAATTGTTAAACGAGTCCGTGATTATGGCAATGTCAACATTGGCTAGAGAATGTCTTCAGGAATTAAGTGAAAGACTGTGGAACTGGTTTGTCCATTCGTTCTGACCTGGGTGAGCCCTGTGGCCGCCTGCGTTTAGTCGACTAAATTCAGCATTAGGATCCATCATAGCATAGTTGGATGGCGGGTATGATGAAAACGGGTCGGTTTGGGGTTGAACACCAGCTCCAAACCCGGTATCAGGCTGTCTAGCAACGCCGAATGTTTGGTATGGATCTAGATAGGGTGGACGCATCCCTCCCTGCGCAGCGTCTCTGCTCGAAGGGTCTGGGTACGGGGCTGGAGAGATACCCTGATTTATGCCGGCGCCATACTGGCCAAAGTCCGGCTGTCGACGACGGTCTGCGTGGGCATCCGGTCCGTATCCCATGAGCCCGGCACCGGGAACAGGGGCGGGTAATCCAGTGGATGGAGTAACGAACGAAGCAGGGTTAATGGCTGACATCCAGATGCGAGTTTTGTAGATTTTAAATAGGTCCGTCACCAATGAATTAAAGTTGATGTAAGAGTCAGCAAAGTAATAGAAGGTGAGCTTCTTCCAGTCCCTACAGTCGTATTACAGTTAGTAAACAATAGATCGGTAGATGATCCAGGCAATCGACTTACATTTGGAATTCAGCATCTAAGATTTCCATGTTTAGACGGTGTTCTGCAACCTTCTGTTGACACACACGCTTCGCTTTGGCTTCGTTTCCTTCCTTATCACGCAGAGTCTGGATCTCATGGTTTTGAGCAAGTCGTTTGATCAGCTTAGGCTTTATTTCTGCACTTTGAGGTTCCTGGGCTGTGTGCTG
The DNA here is from genome assembly GCA_032989685.1 of Arthroderma sp. PD_2. NCBI lineage: Eukaryota > Fungi > Ascomycota > Eurotiomycetes > Onygenales > Arthrodermataceae > Arthroderma > Arthroderma sp. PD_2. The sequence continues at coordinate 5,262 of JANTQJ010000741.1, forward strand.
GGATTGAGGGCCCATCCCACCGACAGCACTACCTGGCGCGCCGCCCAAAGGTGGAGGTCCATTCGGGTTAATAGGAGCGGTGCCGCCCGCTTGGTTCTGGCGTGAGAACAGCATCAACCATTTATAATGCTCCTCGGCATAATGGTCCTTGAGTTCTTTGGCTTTTGCCCAACTAATATTAGCGTGGGCGACAGTACCCAGGTCAGTGCCACGGTCAGCTTCAACAATGACTAGCTCGCCAGCTTTGACTTCCAGGCCAGTGCCCTCTTGGATGTAAAAGACATCGGCTCGGTAGCATTTGAAGGTGACGATGAAGAGCTGTTGGTTTTGATGCGGCTGGCCGAGTGCTGCGTGTTGACGACCAAAGGCATTCGGCATTACGTATGCCTGGTGAAGCGAAGTTGAAATCCCAGAGGATGGGATACCCTCTTGTCCGGGGGCATATGGCGCTATTATAGAACCACCGTTAGTGTCCAATAAGGTACCTTATATCAAACGAAGGGAGCGCACTTACCGAGATCAGCAGGCGAGGCATTTAAGCCATTATCTGCAAAACTCCCATCATCACGGGTAAGAAGCGAAGAGGTCGAACCAGCCGATGCACGAGTTTCACTAGACGAAGGAAAAGAAGAAGATGCATGTCTCGTCAAGGTATCAGCGAAAGAATGGCGACGACTCTGGGGTATGTCAGAGATACCACCAAAACCAAGCGAGCTCTGCCACTGGGCTCTTTTGATGTTCTCCAAGGTACGATTCTCCAAGGATGCAAAAGTAGGGAACTGTTTTTCCAGGTTAGTGGAGTGCTCGCTGAAGCGTCTTCGTCCATTGTTGCGGGAGTTGTAGCCCGCAAAACCACCAACATCTTCCAAGTCATCAACGGCTAGGTCAGATTCCTCGGGAACACTGCCTTGAATGGGGTGGAGCTTGTGAGTCGGGGTCATAGAATAGCCACTGTTAGCAGATGTTGATGAGAGGGTGCGGTCGCGGAACCTAGGGCCTTCGGCTTGGCTAGATGCGGCTTGTCGCAACATTGCATTCTCCATGGTGAGTTGCTCTATAGTGCGTGCCTGATTGGATGCCCAGTTATTGTTACTGGGTTCCATTCCGTTGGGACTGATGTCGTCATCATCTTCGCGCACACGTCCAAGAGTGGCGGGGTCATGTCCTAATTCCAGCAGGCTAGGACGAGATGAACGACGCTGGACGGAGGAGTATGGTGCAGCAGGTCTATTGCGGCTGACTGGTGGCGCAGCGGGTTTGTTGGAAGCCGCTGGAGGGGGAGGCGGCATGTTATTGGACTCTGGGTCCAGCTGTCCAACGGAGTATGACTGAGAGCGGTACGTTTTGGGAGTTGGGTGAAGTGGAATGGCAAATGGGATTGGGGGCTCGCCAGATGTTTGGTGTGTAGTGCTACTTCCCTGATCTTCGCCCGATGTGCCAATCAGGTTCGGAGGGTTTGAACTGGTTGGTGACTGGAGCACCTCTGCCATGCGAGAAGGTGGTTCCTTTCGATTTTCAGCATTCCAGATCCCCGTGCCCCATGGGAATGAACCACTGACAGGCGCATTTCCCCAGTTAACGGATGTCGCGACTCCTGGGCTTGTAGCTGTACCCCACGATGCTTGGTCTGCGGCGGGTGTGGTAGGGTTGGAGTTGACAGGAGAAAAAGAGCTGGTGACAGGAAGCGAGGCTTTCCTCATGAGAGTGCTAGGCACCTCGTTGAGCCAAGATGTGCGGCGACGTTGGTTTGCTAAAGGAGTAGGTTGGGTTTGAGCATGATGATGGTGGTCAACCTCGTCATCGGAAGAAGCAAGGGCATCGGAGTCAGGCGTGGAACGGCGGATACCAGGGCGGGATTTCTCTAGCAATAAAGATGCATTGTTTCCTGGTGTGCTTGCAAACGCAGCGCTCGATGACCGTCCTGGTTGGCCGTTTCTAGTTGACGCCGCCATAGTTATCCGAGTTGCATATAAAACGACTTGAGACGAAAACTTGTTGATGTCCCTTCCAAAGCGGTGTTGGATGCCGACACCTTCAGCGCAATGGACCCGTAGCTATTGATACGGCTCGTCAGATTATATTTGAGATGTAGGTGAGACGACGCTCATCCAAGGTCCAAGTAAAATAGCCCCGGATTAAAAACAAGAGGAGCTGCTCGCATGTGTCGGCGATGGTAATATCGTTTACTAGCATGAAGAGGAACGTTAGAGTGATCCAGACGATAACTGCAGCATATTCTAAACTGATCTCTGATGGACGCCACAGTATGACGTCTTCATGAAAATAAAAATGTTGCCTCGATCTGTAGGCCTTCGCGAACCTATCGCGACAGGGACTTGAAAACTTCGCGTGGCTAGTAACACTCACACGTGCCGTCAACCCCAATCTGGGGAATTTGAGAGGACGCTACCACTTAGTGGCACGCGTAAAGAAAATCACCGAAGGAGTTGTAATAGATCTAAGCTGAGGCGAAAAGGAGCCGGTTAGCATACGATCTTGAAGTGATAACGCTAGAGGCGGCAGTATGCGGGTTGCGCAGCTGCTCGCCTGACAAAGAGATTGACGGCAGACACCGAGGGTTAGGATGCGACTTACCCCGTAGCCTCACGGATGCGACCTGATATGGGCCGATTACCGTGAGTAGAGATGCGGACCTTGAAAACTAGAAATCCATATCGCGTTAGAGTAGGAAGCAGACGATGGCGATACAGAAGAGGCGAGCAGGATGAAAAATACTTGTCTAATATTGCACAGCTATAATTCTTTCGCGATTCTAAATCGTTCTTCCCCCGACCCACGCTTTTAACGGAGTATATGCACGGCGAGAGGAGATGCTGAAAGGAGACCAAGTCGTCTGGTATGCGCGACCTGCCAAATAAGGTTGCGGAGGGGTTACAGGTCGACCAGGCCGGATGATATGAGCTGACGTCGGGCGTCTTGAATCGTTTTCTCGCGGACAAGCGCCGTGTGAAACAGGGAGAGCGAGTATGGAAGTATCCGAATGGACGATGAAGGAGGAGGCAGCGGCGAAGTTAGCGACGTTGTGCCGTAAAGAGGATGTATTCAATAGCCGACGGCCTTCTGGTGTTGGGCAAGACCTGTCGACGACGACAAGGTAGGTAGATGGATGCTGGCGGTGAGTTTATCTAGAATAGAGGCGCATTCGCCGGCGGATCTCGTGGAGGGCTTTAAGCAGCCGTCGGCGTCCGACGGCAGGTGTGAGAAGGTAGTTTGAACGGTCGTGTGAGGGAGGAGGAGGAGAGCGGAGGGCGGCAGACGAAGGTAAGTAGAGCAGAAACAGCAGATGTGGTAGCAGAAGTAGGTGGGTGGCGTGAGGCGTCGGCGGTAGATCTGGATGGCTCACTAAGTCTCGTCTCAAGAGAAGAAACCCCAGAATCGAACGAACGTATTAGAGAAAAGATGGTTGGTGGCACACTAGGTTTAGCGGAGAAAGGAGGTGTGGGCGAGAGCTCTCGTCTCTTCTGCTTCCCTTTTCCGCTTTTCCTGCAGCGCGCTGCTTGATTCTGCTTGCTCCAGTCTTCTGCTTATGTTGCGTCTCTGCTGCCGCTGCTTTCTTTTTCCTTGGTTCTCTCGCTCTTCCTTGAACCCTGGGCCCGCCTCGAGCCTAAAGTCAGTCTGGAATCTCTTGATCTGCGCCTAAAACCTTCGGTGGGCTCGATGTACTTCTCTTCAAAAGGGTTTCAGTCAATATACGTAGCAGAACCCATAGCTATATCAGAGAGCCAGCTACCATGTTGGAAACTGACGCTGGCGCCAGCGCTAGGAGAGATGGAGTTACCTGAAGCGAAAGGCCGAACCAGCTTTTCCCGTCCAGCTTTCGTCCAGCTTTTGAACGTTCAGCTGCTCCTTCAGGCCAGGGCTATATAAGTCGACCGTTTATATGTGGAGTCGTTAATTCAGGGTCCCTGGTAACTATCTCGAGTCAAGCAGGCCAAAGCCCTCGTTCTAGCGCAAGCTGGTCGGGTCAGGCCAGTCGCCTAGATGGAGCACTCTGTAGTTATCAGGTCTTATCTCGAAAACGTCAGATAGTCCGTACCGAGCAAAGTCTCGAGCATGAGCCGTCAAAGAGGAAGTCTTCCAGGGGGAAACAGTCGATGCTGATGTCGTCTCGTCTTTCACTTCGTGCTACAGTGACTGCAAGAGGAGGAGGGGGATTATTTGTCCATCCGCAGCCCCCTGGCCGTCGGTTGTAGACTTGTATTTATAGACGCTTGCCAGCCTCCACAAGTCTCTTAAAACTGTTCCAATTTCCATTCACCATGGGCCGACTAGAGGCCATGGCCCAACTAACTTTCTGGTGGCCAAGGTATATGTACAATCATACATGAGAAACAGCAAAAAAAAGGAGAATCGCCTCCCCAAAAAAGCGCCCCGAGTACCTGTGAACAGACACGGAAAGCAAACCTCCAAGAAGATGGGCCATCAGCCAGACCCGTCGTAATGCTGCAGCTTTCCCTGCTTCCAAATCGCTTTATCCTGGCTGATTAATAGATCCGTATAGCCGGTGTTCGACTGCTTGAAGTTGTTGTAGCTCGAAGTTGTTGAAGTTGAAAAAACGACGTTGGAAAGAGAAGAAGTTCGAATTTCTACTTTCGGGCTTGAAATTAGGGCTAAAAAGCAGCCCACGTGAATGTTCACATGATACATTTCTCTTTTGGGCGTCGAGTCGTTTTTTCTCCCCTTCTACGACCACATGTCTTGCTATAACAACTGCTATTCCTGCTATATAATAATAACAATCAACAGCCATCGTTGGAGCCTCGTTTGTGCCCATTCTCTGTATTATCGACCTCCCCTCAAAAGCTGCTGTGGATATCTTTCCTCCACCAAGCCCACCGTTAACCTTCTTTGAGGCCACAACCACGGTTCTGCTTGACCAAAGCTCGTCCAGAAGGTCAAACTCACCCAGCAAATGACAAACAAAGAACCCCCCCAAGTCGCCTATATGAGAGGAGGGCGGTCTGGCTTCGACCTTTGACGAGCAGTTGACTAGGATGGCGACTCCATGGCTCTCTAGATGCTTATTTCAGGCCCACTATTAATATATATACAGTGCATGCGAAGCAGCGTCCCCCCCCCCAACTCACGAGCTGCCATTCGACATGCCATGCGGCGTAACGACGTTAAGGTTCGCCCTCGTCCACCCCCCTCCTCAGTCGTGGGACAGTCGAGAGTCGAGCAGTGGGACAGCGACAGAGAGATCAGAGCGGAGGAGGAGGGGAGGGGGGAAGTTGGCGAGGAAGTTTACGCTAAGCAAAACGTTGCTGCTGATCCTGGTTCAGCTTCCAGTCCAGAGCCGTGGTCGAGGCTTGGCCTGTTTGGTAGCCCGATGGACCAACCGCAAGAATAACTATTCCGGATGATGGCGGGGGGCTGCATACATCTGTGGCTTTTCAACGAGGTGCCGGCGTACTATCAAGGACGTACGGATACATCACCACGGACATGGACGAGGATAGGAGGGGGATAACGAGCCATACTCGGCGTCGTAAGTTTTTACTCCACTCAATGCTGCAGCATGTACGGTTGACGCCATGATACGAGGTCAGTGAGGTAGGCGATATTAGAAGAATGATATGATATGGGCTGAGACCTCGAATCAAATATGGGGACATATTTCCGTGCATAACTGGCCTGCAGCCGCAAGGAAAGGGCCATGTTCGATGATGGGAATGAAACGGCACACATATGCACCCACGGCTTAACAGTCCCCCTCATCCTCCCAACACCCCGCATATTAAATGCTATATCTTACTTCGCTGGGCCTCGCCACCTGGCACTGGTGATGGATTTTCCCGATCGATTCTCGGGGTATGAACAGTCCGCCCGTC
>JANTQJ010000742.1:0-11104 GCA_032989685.1 Arthroderma sp. PD_2
AAACAATGGCACAAACATTAATGGACTCCCAGACCAATTCCGGTCATATATCGCCACCAACATCCCAACAACAGTCGCCGCTAGATCCATATGGACAGCACCGATTCCGTTACTCGGGACCTCAACAATCGCCAATTTCTCAGCACCCATCCAGCTTCCAGCCTTATCCTGGGACTTCGATGTCTATGAGCCAGACTCCTGTCAGCGACGGGTCCCAGAGACTTGCCGGCGTACCAGGCCAAGTTCCAGTCGAAGGCCAACAGCCCCTTCCTCAGTACAGTCGCCCATATCCTTCATACTCCCTCCCTGCCATGAATGGCCCAGTAATGAGCAATGTCCATCACCCATCCAGCCAGATGGCTCTGATAGGCTCTATGCAGCCTAATCTTCTCCCGGGGTTTAACAGCGGACATGCTGCCAGCCTGCAACAGATGTACGCACACCAACATCCACAAGCACACCACATGCACGGTCTCGGTCCGCCTGGCCCGCAAAATGATAGACCATTCCGATGTGAAACTTGCCAGCAGAGCTTTAACCGGAATCACGACCTGAAGCGACACAAGCGCATTCATCTGGCAGTTAAGCCATTCCCCTGCAATCACTGTGACAAGAGCTTTTCGAGGAAGGATGCCCTCAAGGTAAGTTATAAGACACTTTTTGAAAGTAAAATCTTGAGCTAAGAACTTGTTGCTAACCCTTATGTAACAGAGGCATATTCTTGTCAAAGGTTGCGGCAAAGACCCTCACTCTGAAGGTGAAAATTCTAGAATTATCAAGTCTGAGCCATCGGCTGGCTTTTCGGCATCCCTTTCCGGAAAGGACGAGGACGCCAGTAGCGCCACACCACCCTCTGCAACTGGTTCGCGTAAGGGTAGTAATGGTGGAATATAACTCCCTCCTTAATCGCATATCCTGCGGTTATTTCATTTGTTTCCTGCAATATAAGCTAAGAGGTGGCTTAGTTTTTGATTTCATTTACATGGGCGGCTGCTTTTTACCTTCCTTGACTGCTCCGTACTTGTATGACCAAACCTCTATGATCTATATCTTTTAATCACCATTTCCTAAACCTCCATCCCTTGGACCTTTCGTTTCTATGCCTTTTTTCATTTTGGTCCCTTCCTCGAATGCCTGACATTTCACATAAGCGGCGAGATACATAAAACGTTTTCTTGACATTCCCTTTTGCAGCCGCATCTAATCACAGACATAGCTTGCATTCTTTTGAGTACTCAGAATTGGTAACAATGCTTTAGGAAGCACTTTTAATTGCGTTCATTCGTTCGGTGTTCCTGTTTATTCCTCTCAGCGATCTTGTTCTTCGGATTAGGCTTCGATGCCTCAGCTTTCCCAGTCTTCGATCGCCTGACTGTGCCAGTAATGGCGTTTAATGGTTTCTATTACTTTAGGCTGAAATTGCTCATTTGTCCTTAGCATTCATGAATAAGCTATCTTCCCAATTTATTTTACTTTATTTTATTTCCCGCGTTCTTTTGCAACTTTGAATAATATATTACTCAATAACCCTGTCGCAGATGGCGGGTAAAGGGCGAATCTTAGGCACAGGAAACCCGAGAACATGGAGAAAGTGTGTGTCAGTGGAAAGTTATTTAAGCACCCGAGTTACCAAGTTGTTGGGATCAGAGCTGGAACTGTTCAAGCGTCCCAAAGCCATGCAGCCCACACTCACCCATCACACATCCAGTCGAATTTCCAATCCACCGTGTATATAGCGGTCCAGCGGAAGCAATTGCCAGGCCGTTGTTGACTGTTATATTGACCAATGGCGACTTCTCTCCAGCCGCTTGGAACTCTATACGGAATCCGACAGGTAAACCGCCAGCGGGTAGGCGGGGAATTGCGTTTAGGATGGGCTGAACGGTTGCTCCATTGCACGCAGAGTGTATTATTTTGCCACCTCGAGCGATGTATGCGCTAACATGTTCGGTTTGTTGAGGAGTAAGCACATAAAACCAGACGATTGAGTACGGTCCGATGCGACTACGGCCCCAGTACCATGTTTTGGCTGTTGTTGTGAACGGCACATCACTCCAGTTCTAGACATGGTAAGTATGTATGTACTCTATACAACTGCTGGGGTAGGATCGCTTGCTGTGGCTGACGCCTACAGCGCGCTTACCTTGTCATGATATGCCGAACCGTGAAACCGAAGCTTCGATCCCGCAATTTCCATGTCAACTGATGCATTGCCATCGGGTATGGCGTTGGCCCACCCAACATGCGGACTGACTTGCATATCCACATTTGGGGTTGCGGCACCGCATGGGTAATGTGGTGGCGCTACCTATAGATGGCTGAAGTTAATTATCAGGATGGATGTATTGGGTTCGTATCAAAAGCCGCGCGATGGGATGGGAATGGCATACTGATTTGATATCAAGTGTGCCCCTGATACCAAGTATCTTGTCATTGAGGGATACACGGTAACGTGAAAGATCTGCAGAACCTTGCCATCCCATTCCAATGGGGCTATATATGCCCGCGTATCCTAGTCTGCTGGTTTCAATAACCGCTTTTTGAGCGTGTGCAATGTGCGTCGATACGGTTCCATTGGGGAAGGATGCCCATATATAAACGGGTAGGATGCCTATGTTAGGTAACAGGAATGGAAATGCCACGGAAGAGCTGGTGAAAAAAACGACTGTTATGGATGATTTCTGGTCATCTGATACGGCATCAAAGTACCACCAGTCATAGACGGTTAGATTGACAGAGCCGAGCTTAGGAGAATCGAAGTCTGCCACTCCTGATATAAATTGAACTTTGCTGGGGAAGATTGAGGGAATAGAATCAAGTACACTGATTGATCCTGGTTTGACCCCGCGGTGAAACGTTGAGCCCACAGTTACGGCCAAACCAAGGCAAAGAATTGAAAGCAAAGAAGACAATACAGATAAACCCATTGTATTGGAATTTGAGCAGCACGATAGAGAAGTAAAGAAGGGACAGAGTCAAGAGGGAGTCCCGTCTTTCAAATGGGAGGGGGAACCCCAGTCCAACATAACCGGCTCTTTTCTTGATCAACCATCTCACCGTAGCGAGGACCAGGGTGCCAACATCGTTCGTTACCAATGTCGAGATAGGGAATAGTAGAAGGGTTCCACCATGTGTTTAGTTTCCGCGACCAACGACCTTTTCGGCCACAAGTGCATGATATCAGATGGCTGATATACCAGGGTGAGCAAACGGCTCCCGCTCAACGCCGCTATATTCGATAGCCATGCAGGAGATTTGCGGCGTATCAACACCTATGGCCAAACAAAAAGGGAAGAAACAGGCGCTAGGAGAATTCTCATCGCGTATATGTACTCCATACATTATGCGTATGCGCATGCATGCAAGTATCTTCCCTGGTCCTTGTCTTTGCCCATGGAGGCTGTTGGCTCAAATCGAGCGTGAGCGTCCATTCACTCTTGCTTCTTTCTGTGTGCCATCGAATGCCACAAATCCCTGTCAACCGTAAGATGGCTGAATGCTGTGCACCGTGGATCCGTCGTTCTCCCAAGCCAGCCATCGGCCATCTCCACCGGCTGTCCATCTTTCTTGCTAGGGAGCGTGAATGGGCGTTTGTAACACACGTCGTCGACTCTTAAAAAAAGCATTTATGATATTCAAAGGGAAAACAAAAAGCCCTTTTGAGAACGAGTACGGACTAATGTCGGCCCTTGTAGTTTATCCGGCTGATTTATCCGGTTTGATTAATCCGGAGTTTGTCTTGTTTGCAGTAATTACCTAAGATTAACATAACCACCCTCTGATTGGCTGAAAACTCTTGGCCCACCGAAAAAGAAAATTCGAATTTTCGCTTAGCGTTAGCGCGGTTTTGAAATGTATATAAACCCTTCCTCCCCTCGACCCTTTTCTAAAAACTAGTCGACTTTACTTCAAAGAATGTGAGTACACATTTTGGATTCCACCTAAATCTCCCTTCTTCCACGATAAATGATCACTAACAGTCATCCTTCCAACAGCATTTCTATAGTAAACGACCCTACTCTGTAGTTTTTACGAAAGCGACACGAGTCCCAACCTTGCTGATGACCCTTATGTCCTCGATGCCCTAAAGTGAAGCCTTTTTTGCTCTCGCTTACATTTCAGCTGGCTTGATGATGCATGATTACGCTTCGGCGTTTGATTGTATCTCATCCTGTTGATCTAGAGAGTGGTGATGATCTTGACCTTGTCGTGGCGTCTGACTTCGGTCGGCCTGGCAAGGTGGGTGTCGAGGAGGTCTGAAAGGTTCTATTAGCCCTTTGTTGAGTTGTTAGAATGGGATACTGGTGGATGTTTAGTTTATAGCTGCTTAGTAGTATGAAATGGAAGAATTTTCTGCTGAATTATCTGTTCCCACTGTACTCTGTAAACCTGTAAAAAATTTCAACCACTTGTGCCGTGGACTTTAGCGTAGTGTGCGAAGTTGATATCGCGTGGGCATGCAAGCAATCTCAGTCAAATGAACGAGCTGCGTGAAAGGACTACCGACTACATGCTGCAAATGTACTCGGATGGGGCATGTAAAAGAGATACTGATATTAGGCTTATTTACCGCGTCCACCACCACCACCACCTCGACCATAGCCCCGTCTCGGTCCTCTACCACTACGAGGTCCTTGGGGAGTCCCCCTAGAGGTAGGAGTGCCCGGTGTAGGCGCAGGGCCTGTCTGCGATGTCCTCGAACCTCCTTGCGGTGACTGCGACTGCGACTGTGGATGAGCCGGAGCATGTCCTCCTCCGCCTCCTCCACCGTTGCGATTAGCATTACCTCCTCTGTTCTGCGCTACAGCAGCTGATGTCCTCCTCTCCAGCACCACGACCTGACTCTGGGCGATAGACACCGGACTTGCATCGATGGCTTTCCGTAGACTTGCCGGTTCTGCGAAATCAACGTATCCGAAGCCCTTTTTCTTATCTATTTCTACCCGTACAACCTTGCCAAACTGCGAGAATCCCTTGTCAAGTAGATCCTCCGTCACGCCTTGGGAAGGGTTGGCATGTTTGAGGAATGCTTGAGTTATGGTTGTTGATGGCTGTTGTTGCTGCTGTTGTTGCTGGTTCTTAGGGCCGGGAGCCGCTGATGCCTTTGTGGTCGTGGACGGACCAGTAGAAGGAGGTGTTGCTGTTCTTCTTGCTGCCGCTGCTGCTGCATTCCGGGCTGCCGCTGGCTCTGTGGGCGGCGTGCCCTTTAGCTGTTTGCTCGGTGTAGACTTTGGCGTTGAATCGGCATTGCCCTTGCCCTTGGATGTATTGGATACTGGTTTGTTACTATCTTCGGCCTTTGAGCTTGATGGCTGATCCTTCTTGGTATCCTCAGTGGTAGGTCCTGGGGAGGATGACTGGCCAGCCCTCTCTCTTCTCCGCGTGGGAGCAGTAAGTCCTAGATCTCGCCGAAGAATTTTGGTAGCAGCACTGAGATTCCCTCTTTCCCTCCTTCGCTCGGGGGCTGGAGCTGGAGACGGTGAATTGTTGGCAGGACCTGAGTTGCTCTTAATGTTCTCAGCCTTTGCGGGCCCGTTTGCAATCTGCTTGTTTGTAGCTTTCACCACATCCTTTACAGCAGCTTCCTTGCTCGCCTTGTCCTTCTTCTGTTTCTCCGAGGTCGACTTCTCCGCACGGCTGAGCAGCTGCTTCTTCCCATGCGACTTTTCAGTCTTACTCTCCTTGACGGCAGCTGAACGTGACTGCTTCGATGGCTTGGACGAGGCAGCCGCCTCCTTTGCCTTGTTGGCCTTCTTATCCCTCAGGTATTGAATCAGCGGCGTGATGGTGGGCTTCTCTCCCTTTTCAGTACCATCTTCCTCATCCGAGGGTTTGGTAACCGGGTTCGTCAAGCTCTCTAGGAATGCAATGAACTCGGCATCCTGGTCAATGGTGCCCACTCGAGCATCGTTTCGAACCTTTCCACTAGGCACGCGTGAAAAGGGGGCGTACTCTAACGTCGGTGGTCCAAGCAGGGCGGAATCGTTGTAGCTGTTTCGGGCATCTTGAAATGACGTTTGGCGAATGACATCTGACAGTTCCGGGATGGTGACCGAAGACGTGACTCTTAGATAGGCCCTTCCAGGACGTGATGGCTTCGATGGGCTATATACAACCCAACTGTTAGCTTTATATATACATATCTCCATGTATAATGTAGGTGATAAAGACTGACTCGGTAGACACCTTCCCTTCTTTGAAGAGAAACCAGTCTATCTTCCCTCGCCCAACCGCCCAGTGGTCCCCCAGACAGGACTCAAACTCGGTCTGCGTCAGGCCAGGCGGCAGGCGTCTCACATGGAGCTTTAACCGGGGGGCATTTGCTTTGCTGGAGTGTCCTCTCGAGGTGGGCGGCGGAGTGCCCTTCTGCGTCACCGACGGGTTTATGGCCAGCACTCCGGGAGAGACCTTTGAGTGAGATTTCTGCGACATGGTAGGTGAAGAGTGACAAGCCAACGTTCAGCTCTATCAGAGTCCCCTTTCGTATATACCTAGTACTCCGTAGTCCAGCCTGTCTTTCCACTTAACCCACGAACTAGGTATAATTCGTTAGATCTTCGCGGTTTAAAAGTCGGCCAGAAAGCTTGATCACGTGATTTTATCTTCTCAGGGCACCTCTTCATCATCCTCAACATCATCTTCTTTCACTTCTTCTTCTTCTTCTTCTTCTACAGCTGTTACTGACTACCGGTGATACTGTATTCCAAGACCGGGAGAAAGAGACATCTTAGCCTCCAGACCTCATGGTGAGCCGGACGAAGCATCAACCAGGCGGTACATCGGACTACCAACTTGCTATCTAGATAACCACCAACCACAAAGGCTGGCTACCTTTCTATACCATTGGCCATCTTCCCAAGCCTTTTACCCTTAAAGAAATAAAAAGGAAGAAGCAAGAAAAGAAAAGAAAATGACTTTTAGCCCTGAGCCCTAAGAGCCAGTTTGAGCATGTATTCTCATCCGCGGCTTCCTTCTTGCCTCTTTTGGGCCATGGTTCCCGCTGGAATCCAAAGTCGGCTTCTTCTTCTTCTTCTTCTTCTTCTTCTTCTTCTTCTTCTTCTTCTTCTTCTACTATATACACACTGCAAAACGGCTAACTGACTACTCAATGATCTTGAACTGATCAACTGAAGATGGACACGCGCGAGCACATGCCATGGGAGGGTGCAAGATCTCAGTAAGGGCACATCCCTGGCCTCCCAAGACCAACTGGCTTCACCCTTGCTCATGTATAAAACTAGATGTTATGGAACTGGAACGTCCTCGATGCATGTGAGCCGTCTCTCCATCTACCTACCTATCTATTTAAATGTCCCGTTGAAATAGGGGGCAGCTACTCAACTGAAGCGACGGTATAGGTTTCATCTCGTCTGCATGGCGGATCACGTCCAAGGGCATGTTCGCCGGCTCCTGCATCGGCGTCGTCATGCTCGTCATGACTCTCGAGTTTCTGCGTCGTCTAGGCTACGAATTTGACAACCACGTCGCTGGCAGGCCGTCTCTCTTCTCCGGCCCCAAGCCTCGCCCTTCTGCAGGTGATTATGGCGGCGACGAGCCCTTGCACAAGCCAGCCGATCTTGGTGCTGGCTCAGAGTCAGTGAGACGGTCGCCAACTCTCTTGCAGCATACCCTTCGTTCCCTCTTGCACATGGTCCAGTTTGCCGTGGCATACTTTATCATGTTGCTGGCCATGTACTACAATGGGTATTTCATCATCTGCATCCTCATCGGGGCCTTTCTGGGTAACTTTGTCTTCTCGTGGAAGAGACAGGAGAACAGGTGAGACTAGAAACCCCCACCCCCGCCCTTTTTCTTTTATCGGCCGTAGTAGGTAGCTTATAAGATATCAAGGAATGCTTGCTCGGTGACCATGTGCTGTGGTTGATAAATGGCCGTTCACCTAAGTAGCCGACGACCCTTGATCCATGCTAATGTTTATCTCTGTTTATTCGACCCACTGTTCGTGATGCCCACGGGACAAGCAGATCTCAACACTTGGCTTCTACCCTAGTCATGTCGCGATCTACTACCCTTAATACTCTTAACCGTTCAGTTGGGCTGCTCCTCTTCTCTTAAAGGTGTTTACTCGGGTGTCCTTGTCTTAAAATCTCAGCTTTAGAGTTATACTACAAATCTAAGATTAAAAAGTTTCCCTTATCCTATCTAGTAATTCTCTTCGTTTTGCTTACCACTAGGCTTTGCCATGTACCTCTTTCTCTCCGCTTATTCCCTCTTAAGATGTCTATATTGGTAGGTAGGGCGGTTGGCTGATTGTATACAATTTCGAAGGTAAAGATGGATACCCCATGCCATACAAGACACACGGCCAAATGAGATAAAATAATGATATGGAAAGCGTGATAATATGCTATATCTATGCAAACAATCTATGTATATATACGTGAAAGAAACGCCCACATGCGAAAAAAAGGACAAGAAATTATATGCGCGAACATGGTAACATAACTCTGAAACTCCCAATTCCCCCCTCAGCGTAAAAATCGAAAATTAAATCCAAAAAGTTAAATCATTATTACTCCTATGCGTCAAATTTTTGGTAAGTGCATTTCCCCATATACATATATTGTCATTATTGATCGTGGTTTATATAGATCAGCAGTTCGCGCTAAGACAAAACGCTTATCTCCTTTGCTGTTCGAGGCGAGGCGAGGAGGCCCTGGCCCACCCCATCCCCTCAAATACCTTGCTAATTCGCTTACACTGACTCTGCCGCTCACGCGCACCCTTTGGCGTGGTCACCGGTTTAGGAACCACAGGGATCCCGGCAAGTTGTTTCAGTATAACGTCATCTTCAGGTCGTGAAAAGTATACTAGTGAGTACCGAGGACTTGTGCCTTGTATACCAGGCAAGGCGCAGACGCGATGGACATTGGCGCGGACGGCGCCGTCGGTAAGTTTGACCAGCTGCTCGCCCATTAGGATTATGCAGTGACCTGGTATTGGGTTGGCGGGGGTCCAACGGGCTGGAGGGGTTGGGGGTCCCTGGGAGAAATCGACGGTGTTGTCGAGAGCGGGGGAGGAGGAGGTAGTAGTAGTAGTGGTGGGATTGTCTTTGTGAATGATGGGACTGTGAGATGGAGGCTCGGGTTGGGGAGAGCGGAACTGTAGGCCGCCAGACTGGTTAAAGATTAGGGTGACGCTGTTGGAATCAGAGTGTTCGTCCAGCAGCACGTCGTCCTCGGGGAGTGGGCGTGACTCCTTGCTGGCCTGAAGCTTGATCCAGCGGATCTGGTCGCCGCTGTTGGCGTTGCGGCGGTGGATGTTCTCTAGGGACCCCGGGGGCAGGTTCAAGACGGAGGTTAGGTGTGATAGGACGAGGGATATGATGTCGTGGGAGTTTTGGATGTATGTTTTGATGAGTGAGCGTGAAGAGTTGATGGGCTGAGGTTGTGGTCGACAGGTCTGTGAGAGACAGGGAAGGTCGAGTATGTCGTCTTTCGAGACTGTATAGAATTCCTTGATGTCGAGGGTGCGGTTACGGTATCCTTTATATCTAGATGGTGTAAGCTGGTGGAAACCGAAGCCAACGTGAGATATCTTACCCGTAGTAGCCACCAAACTTGGTCATATCGTACTCCCGCTTCTCAAGTTCAGGCAGCTCAAAAATGTCTCCTCCTAGGTTGAAGAGCCTGTCGGCATCAGATAAGACCTTCTCACCAAGCTCCGTCGACCTTAGATCCAGGTAAAAGCCACCCAGATCTTGACATGCAAGTAGAAGGCGACCGATCTCAGCTGGATCATTGGCAATTAGCCTGGCAAGCGAGAGGCGGACTGGAGACCCATGGCGGTGCCCATCCAGGGACGATGGCCTATCCGTGCCGTAGGAAGATATGGATGAAGAGGATAGATTAAAGTCTTTCTTAAGCTGAAAGGCCTTCTCGTCGTGATGAGGAAGATGATGATGATGTTTCTTCGACCTTGACGCCTTCCGGACCCAGGTCAAGAACTGGCATTGTGAATCAGATACCATGGCCGTCTACGAGTAGAATAGGCAGCGTTGCAGGACAAGTCATGATGCGCAAGGCAAGGAACAAAAGGTGAAAGAGTTAATAAGTCCACCTGCCGATATCACGTTCACCGCACAAAGATGACATAAAATCAGAAGCGACTTTGGCCCTCGGTGCTTGTCTGAGGAGTGGAGCGGGTTTGACCTCTGGATGTCGCAGCTCACGAGAGTTGCCCTTATTTTCTTATCAATTTTTCCTTTTTTTTTTCTCTACTCGCTCCATAGTTATTCCTCCCCTCCAAGGATCGTGGGTGGAGACTGAATTCACTAGATTGGAGGGATGGGATAGGACAGAAGGCGCTGTGATACATCGCAAGGCTGGCGGGCGCATGGAGAAACCACGTTTTTTTAGTCTTGGATCAACCATGGTGGACAGGCTGGGTTTTATGCATGCATCCTAGGGCGGTCTAGTTCAGCCACCACGTCAGACCGTTCGCAGAAGAGCAGAAGCCAGAGAGGAGAAAGAGGAAAAAGCCCCGCTGGCCTGTAACATGGGCTCGCCACCGGTGCAGCGTATCCCTCACTAAAGGAAGAAGGTCGAGATAGGCCCAACGCTCTAAGGGGTCGCGGAGGTGATCCGCTTGGGGACTAAAAGTACTCCGTTAGTCAAGGATACGAGCAGTCTCAAGTAGACCAACCAGTGACGCCTCGAAGTCGTTTGTCGTTGTTGGTAAAATAAACTATATTACGCTTAATATTAAACTCCGTTGCTTAAAAGTTGAAGATTTTCTTTATTTTTTGTTCTAGAAAAAAAGAAGAAGGCTGACTAAGCAGGACATTCCAACGTCACGCTTGATGGCATAGCGGGAAGAAGGGTAAAGGGATAGGAAGAGATCAAGAGAACAAGAGAAAGGGCGATATCAACTAATAGACAATACTCTACAGGACGAACACTCTAATACAGCCTCGACTTTACTCCATGACCGGGTCGAGAGCGTGGTGATTTTGTGATCGATTTGTGATTTGAGAGACCCCACGATGGTCGACCCGTCAGTCCCCCAGCCTGGTCCAGCGCGACTGAAGCCCAATGCCGGTCCAGACGAGTGGCTCGAGGCGGCCAAGAATTGCAAATACCTG